>JADRCD010201455.1:0-36923 GCA_019843815.1 Montemys delectorum
TGTTCTTTTGTGTTTGGGTTACCTCACTCAGGATGATATTCTCCAGATCCATCCATTTCCCTAAGAATTTCATAAATTCATTGTTTTTAATAGCTGAGTAGTACTCTATTGTGTAGATGTACCACATATGTCCATATGTGTACCACATATGTCCATAGCATATATGTTGAAAAGTAATCTCTACCTTAAAGTTATTAAAAGGGTGAAAAAAAAAACTTGATTCTACTCCATAATATTTATGAGCGGACTTTGTGGAAATGGTTAGATTAAAGAATAACATCAAGGCAGATCCCCATCATCGAGTTCTGGTGTCTTGGGAAGAAGAGCAATGGACATCGCTACAGAAATGCTCTCCCAGCATTCTGTTATGAGGCACTCTATGGGACTTCAAGACTCTGCTAGCAAAACGACTTTTGGTAGAGTCTGTACTGTGCTTCAAAACTGTGAGATAAAATAAATCTCTCTTTTTAAAAATTATTATATCTCAAGTACTTCATTATAATATCAAATAGGGGAGGAATGTGGTGAACCCTTTAAGTGGCTTGTCCATTATGTAATATTTTCCAATTGCTTAAAAGCAGTCAATATTAAGTGCTAACTCTGTGATAAACTCCACAACATGAAGTCACTTCAGGTGACTCCTCCACTGCTCCCCTATCTCCATTGATAAATACTCAGTAAGTATTTGGAAGGGCTTAAACCTGACTATCTTATCTATTATAAAAAATGATCATCTCTTCCTTGGATTGTTGCATAATATTGCATAAGCAGTAGTTTATTTATGTATTTATGATTTATTTATGTAAAATAGATATTTGCCCTGGTTTACATGATACAATTCAATTTACATGATACAGTTCAATGCATGTTTGGAGCTTGCAGTGATAGAATTGATTTAATACCTCAAATTTACTAGAAGAATGTGTTGATGATAACATCTGTGCATTCTGGTTTTGTCCACTAACTCCACCTAGGTCATAAAAGTTTTATTTTATTTCAAATGTTTTATTGTCAGTAAATCATCTGATTTAATATAAATCTCTGTTTTTTTCAAATTTTAAATGCCTAAATAATAGTACAAAATATTCAAAGGAATGAATTTAAATTTAGAAAAGGATCATGTTCAACTATGATATAAAAAATGTTCTGTTACTTTGGAACATGCTTACATTTTTGACTTTTTGAAAAGGTGCAGATATGTCTTTGCTTACTATTAATCATCTATTAGGAGATCATTGTTATAAATGTGGAATGTAGAATTTAGCATTGATAAACTGTAAGCATGTATTGAGTGATACCCAGGGAGGAATTGACTTATAGTGCTTCCAACTGTGCTGCTAAAAATGTGGTTTGTTTGGATGATTACTGAGGTTAGTCCTACAAGAGCCAAGAATTCAAATGTCTTTTCTCTACTCCACATTTTCTAGCTGAGTCTACTGGGAGCTATTTGGGTCTATCCTGGGTGATACTAACAGACTGTTTTCAAGAAATCTTCCAATTTACTTAGGAATCTTCTCTGTAGATGAGATAAATATGAAAAAAGTATACCTACAAAATTATATAAACAAACATGAAATTAATGGATACTCTCAACATTTAGTTTTTAATTAAGAATGTGTAACTTGTTATCCCACGTAGTTTATAGATGAAGCAGTATAAGCCCACAGAGATGAATTAATTTTTCAAAAAACTCTGACAACAACAATAAACTCAACATGAGATGCAGAACTTAAATTCAGTAAAGTTTCAGTTGTATTTGATCCATTTTCTTAATAGGCCTTGTTTCTAGCCCATTCTCAATCCCTAGTGTTTGCCTAATCTGAGAAACATGTAGAAAATTGTCCCCCTTGTGTGTGTGACTGAGAGACAATATAAATGACCACCTTCAAAGAATGTAATTTTTGACTTGTAACTAACTCATAGTCAGAACATTAGCCAGACAACTGACTGGAATATCCTCACCCTTACATCTTCTGGAAGGATTGGGCCATTGTGGAATTTTAGAAGCAGTCACCTTGCATATAAATGTATGCTATATGTATCTGGAACTTGAATAGAGATTATGAAAAAAAATAAACTAGTACAAAATCTATTTGAAAACCAATTGTAAATTGTTTCATCTATCAACAGATCTTTAAAAATATTGTACTTGATATAAAGATATTCACCACAGATATTGACTGGTTTTCTGCTAGGGTCTACCACATATGTGGGTTATAAAATTATCTACAAATACTGTATTCATTCAGGGTATTAAATCACACATTCTTTCACACTCTCCATGAGTAGCTTTTTCATAGATACTACTGTAAATGATCTCTGGATCATTTTACATACCTCTTCCTGAAATTGACGTGAATGATACTCTTGCTCAAGACACTTTAGAATGTGTTGTGACACATGGCACATGCTGTTTTGCTTGTCTAGGATTTGTTCTGATACAGAGTAATATGGGACTCAATTTGCAAGAAACATGAATGGAGGTACAGTGAACATCAACAGAGAGAAGGGATGGAGGAGTAAATATTTTATCCTGAGGAATATAATAGCAGTTTTCTTTTTTTACCAAACTAAAGGTGCTAAGGGTGGTGCTAACATCCTGTGGTATTCTCAAAAGCTGTGCGTTAGCTGAAAGCAGCCTATAGACTAAAGAGGTACTAAAGCCTGAGGCCTGGATGCCAAACTGTGATAGTTATGTTCATTTTCTCCTCAAGATTATCTAGAATCAACAGCTAAATGAACCTTTGAGCATGCCTTGGAAGATCACCTTGATGGCATTATTTAAAGTAGAAAGATTTTCCCATTGTGAGTGGTGCCATTCCCTGGGCAGAAGATCTTGCACTGTATAAGTAAGAGAAAGGTAATGCATTGAGTCTTGAGAATCCATTTGATAGCCTGAATACTGGCCAATAGAGAAGAATAAAATGTTATAATTATTATCTTTCAAAATCCACACAAAATTTTTTATATAGGGAGTCTAACTTCTCACAAAACAAAGATGATAAGGTAAACCAGTCTTAAGTCCAAAAGAGGATTAAGTGTCTTCTGGCCAACAGGAAGGCAGATAACTTCTATAAATTGTGGTTCCTTGTAGCTTCTTTCCCAGGAGCAACCCCCATCTTTGTTTCTTTTGAGAATATCTCATTCTGTGGTCTAGGCTTGGAAAATGGACTGGCATTAACTAATTGTGATCCTCATAGCTCCACTTCCCAAGTTCTAGAATATGAGTTCGTTGGGAATAGTGGGCTGTAAGAATCAGCTTATGTTTAGACAACATGACACTAATATAGATATCCTGATGAATCAGCTAAAACAGAACTGACACTGAACATCTGGAGGGCTATGAATCAGCCCAAAATGGATGAAATTAGATTTCTAAGAACTCCCCAAAAGTAAATAGCCATGTAATCTGTTGTGTAACTATTACTGTAAGAGTGTCACTTCTATGTCTCTGTATGAATACACCTTTGAAGCCAAGGGTCAGAGCCTGTTCATGTATCTGTCTGTATGCCTGTGTGCCTATGCCCACTTGTGTGTGATGCCTTGTGCCTAGTGTGAACTGAAATAGCAGCTTCAACCCAAAGTGAATAAATTGTCAGTTTATAAGTCCTTGAATTCTCTTCAGCTGTCTATCCTCACATGAATCTCACTCTTACCTAGCATTTGAACACAGACAAACATGCTCAACTTGGCTGAATTTTACTGTTAATGGAATGATATAATTGGAGAACTTAAGATATAATTAGGTATTAGAGCACTTGCTTAGCATGCACAGTGACTACATTCAATTTCCAGTAAGACAGACAGACAGACAGATTAACTGAAAGTGAGAAGGAAGGGAGGGAGAGAGAGACAGAGAGACAGAGAGAGAGACAGAGAGAGATATTGAGATATTGAGAGATTGAGAGATTGAGAGAAAGATCAAGAGAGAGAAAAGGAAGAAAGAAACATACAGTAAGAGAGTGTGGGGATAATGAAAGAGAGAAACAGTGAGAGAGAAAGACATTTAAAGACAACAGGGTTGGGAGGCTGGTTTAGACTTCAGGGGAAAAGAAGTCAACCTAGGTATTTTCTGGATACTGTGTCATTCTGAAATCTGATGACTGGACGTTTGCTTTCACATTGTCTCCATTTCTCCTTTCCTCTCCAACATGAATAATTGTCAGAGTTTCACTAGGCTGAAGTATATTCCAGGGAAATTGAATCTGCAGTTTTGCAGAATTTCACAATGCCTTTTGCAGTTCTATGTCAAATTGTTTGTTTAAATCTAGTTTATTCTACCTTCTTGGTCCTGGATGTCCTATCAGCTGAAATATCATTTCCCCTTAGGCGATATGTGTTTCCTTCATTGTATGAAAAAATGTGCTGACCAACTCTAGCTATGTGAGTAATTTTTTATTATTTTAATTACTTAAGTGCCTGTGGAAGGAAATTGGCTTTTTTAGTTTTTCTCTCCTTGACTATTTCTTACTTTGTTTTCATTTTCCTTCTTGACCAACAAAACTCTTAAACTGACCACCAAGAATGTTTATGGAGACCACTTGAAGTTGTATTCCCCAGGTATTATCTAGCCTTTTGAAAGGCTTGTGAGGATTACACACATAAATAAACACAATTTGTTATTCCCTGCAGAAATACTCCAACCACACCAGACACCAGGACCCTGAAAAGGAAGTCTAATTATGCTCCTTCTCTGGCCCAGTTCTTGTTTCTGAGTTCTTGCCTAAACATATACACATTCTTTATTACCCACGGCACTCTCTTCCTAGTCTGCTCCTTCTTTGAGTCCATTCTTTCATGCCACACAATTAATAAATATCCACTGTATTGTCAAACAAGGACAAATGCAGGGATATCTCTTACCACAGAAAGAAGGAAATTTAACAGGTCATGCTATTTTCTTTCAGAAAACTATAATTAGTATGGCAGAAAAAAAGAATATTCAAGTTGAGTGAGTAAGGCAGTAAACTGTTACAGATTTGCGTTCATAGTTCAGGAGATAAGTAAGAGGTCCAACTAGGGAGCTGAATGCCTGAAGGAGACATTTATTTTTGTTAATCTTGTTTCCACATTACTTTGGCCAGACATGCTTGTATTTCAGACCCACTCTAATTCTTCCTTACTCTTCATTAGGCAGGGTTTCTCCCTAAGAGTTGAAAGAAGTAGTCCATATAATTTGCTTATACACCAGCTGACATTTGCTAATATCTCAACACAAACTATTGCACATCTTTAGCTTTGTCAGTTGTATAATTACCATCCTTATCAATGTTATATACTTTTATCTCATTTCCTTCAGTCAGTATATTATGTTCTGTCTGTATTGAGATTTTTCTGAAACCCACCCCAATCCTTCCTCCCCTTCCCACCTATCTTTCCCTGATACTCCATCCACCCTTCCTCTTTTCACTACTGCCTTATTTCTACAGTTGGAATTCCACCATAGATGAGACCCAGGAACTTGGTAAACTATAATCTAAAAAAGAAATGTATATTCGGATATTCTTTCCACTCTAAAAAGCATCTTTTTTTTTTTCTTATACAGTGTTCATGTGGAAATACATTTTACTGTGTTCTACACTTGTGGCGACAGAAAACAAAGAATGGAATAAAAAAAAATTGACAACACATGTCACTCAGCTATCAGACAGAAGTTACTTTAGTTACTGGGCTGTGTAGTTTTCAATTGTCAGCTTGACACAACATGGAATCACCTGAGACGAGTTTGTGAAGGAGGTGTTGACTACATTGATTTGGCCTATGGACATGACTGTGGAGAAATATTTTAGTTAAGTTAATTGATGTGAGAACACCCAGCCTAGTTTTGGATGGCACTATTTCCTAGGCAAAGGTTCCTGAGTGGGGAAATTGAGCTGAACACAAGTCAGCAAGCTGGGTTTTTTTTTTGTAAATGTCCATGCATTCATTCCTCTGTTATTGACTATGAATGTGATGTTAGTAATTGTTTAGGTTTCTGCCCACACTTCTTCCATAGCCATTGACTGTAACCTAGAATTATAAGCTGAAATAAACCCCTTTCTCCTCTAAGTCACTTCCTGTCAGAGTATTTTATCACAGTAAGAAAAATGAAACAAATAAAGTTAATATTTCCTTATTTTGCCATATTTCTATTTCCAAAATGCAATATCTAAAATCAGAGTTCATCTGTTGAAATAAGTATATTGTTCTAATACCCCCCTCTATTCTTTCAAATATACCTATTTCAATATACCTTGTACTGTAACATGGAATTATATAGTCCTTACATACCACGCATCACATTTTGTTCCTGTTTGAAAAAATAAAACTATCATGAAAATTTGATGACAAGGAGGAATAACAAGCTTATATAAGTTTAAAAAAACTCAATGTTGACTTGAGCTTTAGGCACCAGTTGGTAAATGTCAGACATTTTGTTGTTGTTGTTGTTCTTGTTGTTGTTGTTTTCATTTGTCTGTTATTCTTGGTTTACCTCCAAATTTAAATTTTGCTTTTTAACTTATTTTCCCACATGATGGGAAATGGTTCAGAAAGACATAGGAGACCTGTCACTATGCTATATAATCCATATCCAAAGAGACAATCAGATTGGATTGTGTGTATTTGCATTGGTGATATTGCTCTTCTTTTATCACAGGTTACACATCAACTCTTGACCACTTACTGGCTCTACATAGAAATCAGGAAGGAATCGTCTAACACTGGAGTTTAAAATCTACCTCTAAGATGACCCATAAAAAGATGAAGCATTCCTTTACTCTGGCAGTTTTGGTGGAATTGGAAGCATGAGTTAAAGAATTTCTAGCCAAAGACACAAGTCATTAAGCAGGGCAATGAATGCTGGTAAGGCAGATGACAGCATCCTTCACTCTGAGGATGTCATCCAAGGACTGTCACTTTGAGGATGTCATCCAAGAATGGTCACAAATCTAGTTCCAACCTAAAATTCAAATTTTCCATCATTGCTTTTCTTACATTACTCTTGTCAGACTGAATTAGCTGAATTTCCATTTCAGTGATTTTACTCCAAACTAACTTTGTTGTTGTGTTGTTGTTTTAGAACACCATGTTCCTGCTTCTGGTGTCTTCTAAATCTTGGTTTTCTCAAATAAAGAAAACATACCTGGTCACTAAGACTAAAATGTTATCTTCTTGTTGAGAAGATGAGTGCAAATCAGAGAAGTTCTATTATTTGAACTATTATTTGGGTCTGTCCTTCAATAGTGAATCTATCCATCCATCTATCTATCATCTCTATCTATCTATCTATCTATCTATCTATCTATCTATCTATCTATCATCTATCTCTAGGTCTATCTCTTTGCTTCCCTCTAATTCCTTTTCTTCCTTTCAGCAAGATATAACAAACATATTGTTTCTCTTTAGGTTAAAAATGTTGTCTCCTTTTTAAATACCAAAACCATTTCTGACATAGATTTTTGTGCTGAAACTTTGGCAACTGTGTGCAGATACTTACTTTATTAGAGAATTATTTACAGAAGAAGCCAATAATCTGGAAATTATTACAAAAGTGCATCAAAATGAATGCAGGAAGTCTAGAAAGTTCAGTATGCATTATAACTATGTCGTTAAGGATTACATATTTTCTGTCACCTGTAGGAAAGTCTTGTTGTATTATCCCATTTACGTTTTTCAAGATGTCACATGTAAATAAATTTTTTTCATGTTCTTATTTACATATATTATAATCAGACAGATAAATCACACACTTTTTTTCAATATTTAGTGGTAAGATGCATCTAAATTCCTTGACAAGGGAGCAGTAAATGTGTTTATGTCTTCATATTTTAAGATTAAATATTATAGAAGCCACCTAAGCAGTAAATACACACTGCTGCTTGTACAAATTGCCCTGATGTACCTTTTAAATGTGCTTTCTAGTATATTTTCATGAGTCCAACACCATGTTTTTCAGTCAATACTTCACACATGTTTACAGGTAGTTTCGGAAATCCCCACTACAGAAAGACCATCATTCACATTGGTTAAGACATCATCAGCATAAAGACTAAGATATTCATAGAGTAGCATGTAATCAAGACCCAAGTTCAATCTCTTGGAAAGAGCACTTTGCAAGAAGTATGACTTTATTGAAATGATGATAGACCAGTGAAGACGTGCTATCTAGGAAGTTCTTCATCCTGGATAATTGTGGTATTGCAGACATTGTAAATCATAGGCTCCTCCTGCTCTTCTTTGGGCACAGTCTGGAATATTCTATTTTCTGGACAAAATAATGCTTCAAATAGCCATCACTGAAATGAAAGCATATTACATCATAACATTACTAACCAGTTATGCTAGTTTTGGAAGCTTCCATACTTTTTATCTGTTTTGAAATTTTGTATTTTAATTCCCTTTTAGAATAAATATGCATATAAATAAATGATTTAATGAAGGCATTGAAAAATAAAATTATTGCATGGGATATCAATTACAAGTTTGGAACTTGTAATGGTAAGTACAGTTTTTTTATGTTGACTTCAAACATTAATGAATGATGAATGTCTTCAATCAAGCTTTTAATGATATAAAAATTCATATAGCTTTAAGTAATTTTTCCTTTTGTGGAAACACTACTTTTGAGAAGTATGAAATTACCAATGATCATACAAAGACAATAATACATAAAATGTGACTTAGAGGGCTGGAATGAAGGCTCAGTGGGTAAGAGTACTAGCCTCTCTTCCAGAGTAGACAGGTGAATCTCCAGCACCCACATACTGGCTTCCAGTCGTCTGTAACTTCAGTCCCAGAGAACTCAACCATCATTGTCTGGTCTCCAGAGATAATACATACATATGGTGCACAAATATACATGAGATAAAACATCCAAACACACACAGATACACACAGAGACACACTGACACACACATGTACACACACACACACACACACACACATACACATTCTGGGCTTAGGATAATTGTTAGGGAAATGATATAAAAATTACCACTTGGACTATACTGTTGTAATAATTATTATATGATTCAGTCAGTCCTTCAATTAGGAATGATAGGAAGCAGGTCAGTTGAATAGTTTCAGTCTCAACCCATATGATAATTACTAATTACTAGTAGAACAAATGCTGTTACATACAGAAATATGACAGATACTACCATAACCAAGTAATTAGTGAGCCAAGGGATACCTAGAAGCTACCAAATATGTCATAATTGGAGTACCCAAAGGATAGTGAAGATTGGAGGGATAACAAAATAAAGTATATGAAGAAATAATGACTTATAACAATCCAAATTTGATGGAAATCATAAGCCAAATATCCAAGAAACACAATTGAAAGCAAGCCACAAGGCACAACATAATCAGAACTCTTAAACTAGTGTTAAAATATTAGAATAAAATAAGACAGGACAGACTATGCATTCAAAATCAGCAATGAGGGTATGGTGAAAAACCAGCAGGAGCTGGGAGAAGAAAAATTTGAACATTGAGAGACTAGAGGGAAAGGAAGCAGTAAAAACCACAAGGAGGCCAATCTGGAATTATGTAACCTAGAAACACATACTAAAATTATAAAAAAAAAGTATGAAGAGTTAATTTCCTAAAATGAATTTGTCCATTTCCCAGCTCTTGAAGGAAGATAGGCTGGATATCTCAAGAGAACAAGATGGTGAGAGAACTCAGTGTAGAGTAGTAATGAATGCAGAATTTTGAACATATGCAGAGGGTGGCAATTTTTTTTAAGTCAAAAGATAATGTAGAGTCTTTAAAACTTGATTTATATATGCTATATGACTACAATCAAACTCTACCAAGGATTCCTGTAAAAATGTGCATGATGTTTCTGAAACTCTTCTGAGGTGCATAGGGTGTCCAACAGTCAAACTATATTTTCAAAATAGAACGTTAGCTAACATAAAGGAAAATTTGATATTAGAGTTTATTTTAAAAGCTAACATCTTTGAGGTAATGTATTTCAAGATGCAAATGTTCTTGATACTTTGTCTCAGAGTTTACTTCTTTTTAGCTCATGTCATCCAGGTTCATGAGAACATCTGTTTCTCTTCATAAGTGTCTGCAGAAGCAGATGACTGTTACAAAATTACTGTCTGTGTTCCAAACACATACAACCTTGTTCTAGAACTGTCTGTCCTTAAAATTTGCTTTATTTGGTTTATTTTTTAATTATTCAGAGGAATACTAACAAACATTATAGGTGTCTTCAAAATGTAAAGAGATATGGAGACATACAGATATAAAGTTATATTTATAGTTGGAAAGGTAGGCAGGTAGGTAGGTAGATAGATAGATAGATAGATAGATAGATAGATAGATAGATAGACGGATGGATGGATGGATAGATGAATGGAGGTAGATAAGCAGACAAATGAAGCACAGTCAATGGATGGCAGACATAGTAAATGATAGCTGGTAACAGAGTATTTAGACCTGCTTCGGAAAAATCCAAAAGACTTATTTGGAAAAATTGTAATTTTTCAGATATGAATAAGGATTCAGGTAACCCGGCTCTAAGTTCCTAGAATCTATTAATACTACTTGTGAACTTCAAATTTGCATATTAGCACAAAATTTCATCAATTGTTCCCTAGAAATAGTACAAAATGTGAGTTCTTCTGGCTTTTAAACCATGTGACAGTGACAAAAGTTGTGTCTTTTATGTCTTTCAAAAGTTTTGACTTCTTGAATTATCAATATTTGAGTTTATCCTTGCTTCTTCTGCCTGTTAGCACAATTCAAATCCATCTCAGCAGTCAAAACACACAAATTTAAAAATAATCTTGCTATAAACAAAGCTAATCTATTTCAGCTCCACAAAGAATTCTGACATACTGCTGTAGTTTGTGACCCAATGTCATACACATAAATTCATGTAACCATCTCCCCAAAAAAAGGGATAAAATAAAAAATAAATGTGAATATTTTCTTTTGTTGTGATCTCTCCAGGTTTCAGATGTAACTGTATGGTTCCTGCCAATTTCAGAAGGCTATACTAAGAATCAAAGTAGACCAAAACTAAAATAATAAATGAGTAGATCATCTTTTCTTGGATTAAAACTATATAATATGGAACATGCCTTTGGAAAATGCAGTTCTGGGTTTGAATCTTAGCTCTGCACTTCCTAACTGAAAGAAATCTGCCAATCCTTTCCCATTTTCTTGGCCTCTATGCTTATTTCTGTAAGAGAAAGATCACTACAGTAATGTCACAGGGTTGACATGAGGGGAAAATGACATAATCAATATTAAGCCCTCCTTCAGGGCAGGACACCTGGTTGTGTTTCAGTCACATAAATTCCCTCTCCATCAAGTGGAACAAGGGACTGAGAGGCTGCTGGACATCAGGAGCAAGGAGAAGGCTGTCAGCAGTAGAACATAACAATTTATAAATTTCTTATTTCACAACAAGCCCTGGGACATTCATCGTCCATGGAAATACACAAGTGCTGAGACTGTGGCTGGTTCCCAGCCAGAGTCCAACGCAAATGCACCTGAATGACTAACGTGTGCTGTGTGACTCACACCATCCCTGACTGCAATCTGGACCCATCTGCTGAGCAGAACCACACAAACCCAGGGAGGGCCAGTGAGGGTTGCAGAGGGAGTTGGAAGAAGGAGTTCTGCTTATTTTTAAGCTATGTTAGGCAAAAGGCCGATAACCATTATTTATCAGCCTCCATGAGAGGCCAGCAAATTTTTCTATACATAGTTTCATGATGTCCTGGGACTGTTCCCATTTTAGCAGAGAAGAAGCCTCATTCCAGTTAGGGTACAAGAGACTTTCCCAGACCTCAAAGACAGACTCTGTGCTGGCTACTTCTATGTCAACATGACACAATCTATAATCATCTGAGAGAAGGGTACCTAACCCTGCTCTAAAAAAAAACCAAAAAAACAAAAAACAAAAAAACAAAACAACAACAACAACAAAAAACAACAACAACAAAAAAACCTCAAAAAACAAAAAACCTCCCTAAGATGGGGTGTAGGCAAGCATGTAGGGCACTTTCTTAATGGTGGACAAAGGACAGCTTAATCCAGCTGGGCTAGTAGTATCAAGTTCTGTAAGAAAGAAGGCTTAGCAAGTCAGTAAGCAATGCCTCTCAATGCACCCCGCCCCCCAGCATCAGCTCCTGCTTCCTACCCAATTTGACTTACTGTCTTGGCTTCCTTCAGTGATTAACTAGAGTGTGAAAATATATGCTAAATAAACCCCTTCCCCATACAGTTCTCTTTGGTAATGATCTTCCATTGCAGCAGTGGTAACTGTAAGTAAGACAGACTCCAAAGCTTTCCTTTCTTAGCCATTTCTATTGGGCATAGTGCAGGGTGTTTGCTGAGCTACTTTGTCTTGAGGTTAGAGAATAGAGTCAGAAGGATGGTATGATGTCTCATAGTCTTCCAGACACTATCCCAAAAATTCACATACTGGTGGATTCCCAGACACATACAGTTTGACCTTGGTTGCTGAACTACTTACTGTGCCGTTTTTTCTGTCCTGATCTTCTTTATCCTTCCTTACAATAGTTAAGCTAGACAATGATGCCTTCCACGCACATCGTCTCACTGAATTTTGGGGACCAGCTATAAACTTTGTTCATGCTGAAATTAGAAGCTAGTCTGAAAGCTAGGTCTCCAAGCTGGCACACCTCCAAAGCTTCTCATCATGCAGTTGCAGAGGAATGTAAGCCTCTAGTGCATAATGTTCCCTTTCAAAGCAAACTCAGAAAAATGTAATACCGTTATTAGTGTCAACAGTGAAGTTAGGACTGTAGCACATAGCAGATCACCTATAATAATTGAGAGAATAAATGAGACAACAGGAAACACATAAGGGGGAGACCTGGGGAGACCCCAATCAAGATAGCACCAGAGTTCAGATGCACAGAACCCATGTAAAAAGCATAGGGTGGATGTGCACATCTGTAATCCTAGCTCAGGTAGGGAAATGATAGATAAATCTCAGTGTTTCCTATCCCTGAGTCTATGTGAGAAAGGAGTCCTGGGTTGTTTGAGAAAATTCCTAAGGATGAGCTTGAATGTAATTGAAAAAAGTAAGCAAAGTCAATTACTAGCTTACATACACAAGGAGTAGGGATAAAAAAGGGTCTATCAGAGACTCAGAGGCAAGGATGGAAACTTGACAAGGGGTTTATTTAGTGTTGTCATAAAATTAAAATAGTAATACAGGGATTTCCCATAGGAAGATAATTATCAGGTAGTGTAAGAAATGAGGTCCCTGCAAGCCTCTCTGTCCACGAAGTCAATACACTTCTTCTTGCATGCTTTTTCTATAGTGACTATATCCAGATATAGTTCTGGAATGTACACATACTCACTTCACATAGGGTATAGCTGGCTCTTCTGTGGTTGATTAAAACACCATGAGGCTAACTGGCTGAAGGGGTTCTATCCTGTTATGTCTTTGGAAAATGTAGGTCAATTATAGTTTAATGTGCTTAGGTTGGTGTGGTCGCTGATAAGATTGACTGTTGATCAAATTGAGATGGTTTTATAAATGATGGTACCGAAAATAAAAGTAAAGTGGTATGAGAAGAAGTTTTTGAAAATGTCGATATCCTTCTAGGAAACAATTGTTGTTGTTCACAAGGCATTCAGCTAAAGCCAATGTCTCTGTTTTGGGAGCATCTTCTTTGTAAGCAAGTTCAGTATGCGTCAAGACAGACAAAGCCAGCAGGTGCCTCATGTCCCCACCACACAGTCTTTCCTCAAAGGCTGTCCAATATTGATTTCAAAATTCATCTTCTCACAAGTTTTTATCCTGGATTTCTAGACAAGGACAAGAATAATGAATGTATTTCAGTTTTTGACAAAATTCAGTGATAAAGCAGATTGAACATATACGTGTTTTAAAGATTATTTTTAATGCTTTTAATTGTGTGTTTGTGTCTGTGCATGTGATAACACATGTTTGTGGAGACCAGATGTTCTGGATCCCCTGGAACTGGAGTTAGAAGCGGCTGGGAGCTACCTGATATGAATTCGGGCTCCTGAAATAGTCTGCACTCTTATGCACCGAGCCATCTTTCTAGTCCCATAAAAGAATGTATTTTTATTATCTTATTTATTTAAATTCCAGCCATTACCCCACTTTTACCCTCCCCACACCCAGCTCCTCTTCCCATTCCACTCTCTACTGTCTCAAAGATTGTGCTCCTCCTCTCCCTACATCCTGGGTATCTCCCATTCACTGGGGCCTCAAGTCTCTCCAGGAACAGGTATATCTGTTCCCACTGAGGCCAAACCAGGTGTTCTTCTGTTATATTTGTGCAGAGGCTGGAGGGAGGTTGCTCAGATCAGCCTGAGGATGCTGCCTGATTGGTGGCTCACTCTCTGGGATCTCCCAGGGGTCAGAGTTAGTTGGGACTTCTAGTTTTCCTATGGGGTCTTCCTCCCCTTCAGCGCCTTCAATTCTTCCCCTAATTGCTCCATGGGGATCCAGACCTCAGTCCAATGAAACAGTATCTGCATCTGTTTCAGTCAGCTGCTGGAGGCATCTCTCAGAGGACAGCCATACTAGGTTCCTGTCTGCAAAATTCATGATGTCCTCCTTTTTAATAACTGAACAGTATTCTGTTGTGTAAATGAACCATATTTTCTGTATACATTCTTCAGTTGAGGGAAATCTGGGTGGTTTTCAGCTTCGGGCTATTATAAATAAGGCTGTTAGGAACATAGTGGAGGACATGTCTTTATGGTGGAGCATCTTTTGTGAATATGTCCAGGTGAATATGTACAGCTGGGTCTTCAGGTAGATATATTTCTTTCCTGAGGAAATTTACAATTGATTTCTAGAGTGGGTGTACCAGTTCGTAATCCCACCAGCAATGGAGGAGTGTTCCTCTTTATCCACATCCTTCTTTTTGTTTGTTTGTTTCTTTGTTTTTACAGTCTAGTCGGTATGGTTATCCCCCTCCAGGTCCAACCTCCTACAGTTCTTCATTCCATTCCCGCCCTGTCTCCAAGAGATGTCACCACCCCACTCTACCTCACCAGGCCTCCCTGCTCTCTGGGGCCTCAAGTCTCTCCAGGTTAGGCATTTCTTCTCTCACTGAGATCAGACCAGGAAATCTTCTGTTTTATATGTGTTGGAGACCTTGTATAAGCTAGTGTATGCTGACTGGTTGGTGACTCAGTGTCTGAGAGATCTCAGGCATCCAGGTTGGTTGAGACCTATGGGGTCACCTTCCTCCACAACTTCTTCCAGCCTTTCCCTAATTCAGCCACTGGGCTTCCTGACTTCTGTCCATTCGTTGAGTGTTAAGTATCTGCTTCTGTCTTGGTCAGCTGCTTGTTGGGCCTCTGGGAGGGTAGCCATGCTCGGTTTCTGTCTGTAAGTACATCATGGCACCAGTAATAGTGCCAGGCCTTGGAACCTCTCCTTGAGTTGGATGCCAATTTGAGCCAGTCACTGGACCTCATCCCCCCACCCCCACCCCAGTCTCTTCTCCTTCATCCCTGTAGTTATTTTAGACAGGAACAATTCAGGGTTAGAGTTTTTGACTATGAAATTGCAACCCAATCCCTCTACTTGATGCCCTGTATCTTTACTGGAGGTGGACTCTACAAGTTCCCTCTCCCCACTGTTAGACATTTCATCTAAGGTCCCTCCCTTTGAGTCCTCAGATCCTCTCACCTCTCAGGTCTCTGGTACATTCTAGAGGGTCCCCCCCACCTCCTACCTCCCAAGGTTTCCTGTTTCCACCAGTTCTGCTGGCCCTCAGGGCTTCATTCCTGTTATCCCCCACCAATATGTGATCATGTTCCCTTTTTCCTCTCTGTCCCCTCTCCAACCCATGTCCCTCTCTGCCCCTGACTTCTTGATTGATTTCTTCTCCCTCCCAAGTGGGACTGAGGCATCCTCACTCTGGCCCTTCGGCTTGTTTACTTTCTTGAGTTCTGTGGATTGTATCCTGGGAAATCTGTACTTTTTTTTGGCTAATATCTACTGGTTAGTGAGTACATACCATGCTTGTCCTATTGGGTCTGAGTTATCTCACTCAAGATGATATTTTCTAGTTCCATCCATTTGCCTACAAAACTCATGATGTCCGTGTTCTTAATAGCTGAATAGAATTTATTGTGTAAATGAACCACATTTTCTGTATTTATTCTTCTGTTATAGGACATATGAGTTGTTTCTAGCCTCTGGCTATCACAAATAAGGCGTCTATGAACATAGTGGAGCATCTGCCCCTGTGGTGTGGTAGGGCATCTTTCCAATTTTCTGAGGAACTTCCAGGTTAATTTTCAGAGTGATTGTAACAGTTTGCAATCCCACTAGCAAAGGAGGAGTGTCCCTTTCTCCATATAAAGAATAAGTTATTAAGTATATGTCTTGGAACACACTAGAATAGATGGTTGGTGATCTGGAAAATGATATATTTAGAAAGCTATCAACTGATTTTTGTCCAAGCTCAGATCCCTCTTCATTGGGTAATTCTTAACTCAGAACCTCATTTTCTTTTCCTGTCTCTAAAACTGAAGGTATTTGGTACAACTCATTTGGGGAAGATTTTGAGACATTATTAAATATATGGTCTAGCAATTCTACTAAATATAAATCAACAGACTCAAATGGACTGTTTATGTGTAGGTGGTATTTTAACAGAATTTCTATAATTAAAATATTTCTGGTTTTGTTTCTCTGTGTAGAACTGGCTGGGCTGTTCTGTAAATTACTCTGTAGATCAGGCTGAACTTAAACTCAGAGATTTGCCTGTCTCTGCTTCCCCAGTGCTGTGATTAAAGTCATGTTCCACTACACTTGGCTAAAAATAACTTTTTAAAACCTAGAAATGTCCCATGTGTACATCAGTTCAAAAATGTAGTAACCCAATAGAGGGTTATATAACAAAGATAATGAGAAGACAAAAAGATTACACACCAAAATATTGAAAAAAACTGCATGAATAGAACATTCCATAGTATATGATGTATATGCATATATACTATGTATATAGTATATGGAGTACGTACATACTCCAACAATTGACAAAACCAGTTTACAATGAGGAAAAATGCTTTGGGATTATACAGATCTGAATTCTAATCTTGGTCTTGCAAACATAAAATTAAGGCGTTTGGGACAAGTTGATTGCCTTTCAAAGTTTCAGGTTCTTTCTCTATATAAAGCATCCAGTATATCTTTTGTTTAAATTGCATAGAAAACAGTGAAACAATTTACAGGTGTTGTAAACTCTGATGTCCAGTTTTCCTTTTGATATGTGTTACTAGAGATCAGAAGGAATTTCTGAGTTTATTTCTGTTTGTCTGTATTTTTTTCACTTTCACATACATTTTGGCTTTAGTATACTTGTTTGCTCTATGCCTCTTCCTGCCCTCTCTACCCTCTCCTTCCCCTGCCTTCTCTCCTTTTCCATACACTTCTCTTCATATTGTCATCTTGTCCCTGCCTTGATCTTAGTTTTGGTTTGCCAAGGCTTCACTCAGATATAACACTGAAAAGCTAAGCCAGTACTAAAAGAAGTTGATGGTTTTTCCTCACAGCCTCTCTCATCTGGGTCTCTCTTTTTATTTCCACACCTATGGTTACAGATTATGCCCACCATTATAGTGTGCACACATGTGCATTAGATGTGGGATCATTCCTGAGTTCAAGTCACAGCTATGTTAGAAAAGAAATGTATAATAACTTGTGAGAAAAATTGCTTTATTCTGAATAAATAATTTGAATTATTATGAGGTTTTGGTTTGTTTGCTGTACATATATAAACTACAGCAGCATCAAGCCATAACTCCTGAGTCAACTGCCTCACACCCATAGCATTGGACTCCAAGACTGCACAATGATTATCTACCCCATACAATCCTATTGGTTGCAAATATAGTGCTCCATCTTTCCCCTTTCTTCTACTTTGATATATTTTTCTCTATCAAGATCTTTTTTTAAAGACTTTCTAAGCAATGCCTTATTATTCCTTTGTTTAAATACTTCTATCAACCCTATCAACTGCTAATGTACTGGAATGAATCGAAGTTCTAAATACCACCCACCAGGATTGGCAGGATCCTTCCTTCTAGCATCTACCAGCCACTATCCTCTTCCTTCACTATAGTGGCATTATTTGATGCTTCTCAAATACTACATGTTTATACATCTCCAGGTTTACTGAGTCTAAGTATTTATTAGAATAGTCTCCCAGATTTCCTAGATAGGGCTTCCTCGGAACATTCTAATCTTAGTATTACATCTGGAGAGACTTCCTAAGATTAGTCTAAGTAAAGTAAGTTTTGCCACACCCTAGGTTACAACATCATTCTATTTTATTTTTGTTACAACACTCCTTATTGGCTCACTTATCTGCTAAATTTTTTTATTGTGTATATGCTTGCTAGAGTCACATGTTGGTAGTATTATTGGCATAGTATGTTGTGATTTCAGTAATATTTAATCCTTTGATCTCAGTACTCATTCTCAAAGTTAAATGCAATATGGCTATGGTTCTTCCAAAAGAAGCACAGTATTCTTTAATAAAAGAATGTAGCCTTCATATCTCCTTCTCTTGTAACATACTCAAGTGCACTGCCTTTCTCTTGTTTGGTATACTAGTTAGATCTTGTGAACTTGACCCAAATAATAAACCTAGGAAAAGGAAACCTTAGTTGAGTAATTGCAACCAACACACTGGGCTGTGGTCATGTCTGTGGGGGATTTCTTATTTAATGATTGATGTAGGATGCCCAGTCCACTGAGGGCAGTGCCAAACTTGAGCAATGCTCTTGGTTTATGTAAGAAAACAAGCTGAGCAAGCCATGTGGAACAACCTGGTTAATAGCACTCCTCTCATGTCCTTTGCTTCAGTTCCTACCTTCCTGGTCTTACCTTGAACCCCTGCCCTGGCTTCCCTCAGTAATGGATTGTGACCCGAGAGTCGGGAGATAGAATACTCTCTTTCCTTCCTGGGATGGTTTTGCTCAGCATTTTATCATGGTAACAGAAAAGCAAGCTTGCACACCCTGTCTAGCCATTCCCAGATTTTATCTTTATATGATCTGAGAAATGAGTTCCTTGCAAAGAAGGAATGTTCAGCAATTTCTAGAATATTGTAAAAAAAAAAAAAAAAAAAAAAAAAAAAGAATGCAGCTACTTCTAACAACAAGCTTAGTGAATTTAGTTTGGTGTTTTGATCTGCAGACAATGCATGGAACTGACATGCACATGAACAAATATATATGAACCCCCTTTAAGACTTTTTTTTTTGTATTTTCTTTATTTACACGTACATTTTCCCCTTCCCATTTTCTCCTCCAAAACAAACAAACAAACAAAAACAAGAACAAACCCCTTTTAAGACTTTTTAGTGTGACGTTTATTGAACATTTATTCTGCAAACATAACTTAAGCAAAGACTGCCATGAATATCCCTCAAGATCTTCCCCCTCCCTATGACATCAGGGTAGACTTAGAAAAAAAAGAAGAGAATAAAAACATATCCAAAGAGATTGACAGTGAAATGTAACATAAATATTTTGGAATTTGATCTGTGGTTTAACATATAGTAGCTGTTCGACATTGACAGATTATTTAACCTCTGTAGCTGTAATTTTCTCAGTAGTGGGACACTTAACACCTGTTCTCTTCTTTGCGTGCTTGTTGTTGTAGAATGTAAATGAGTTTACAAAATCCTTAAGTATTCAAAGAATGTCAGCTCTTGTCATCAAGCATAAGTCATTGCAATTATGGTCTTTGCTTAGGATGCAGTCAAGCAAAGGAGCAAGGTCGCTTTGGTGCTCCTTCAAGAAACCAGTGGCCTTTCCAGAAGGATTGCAGCTCTTCTAATTTTCCTTTGGAAAATTAATCTCAGCTGAGTACATCCTCTGAAGAGGAGGATGGGTTTGTAAACAACTATGCAAAAATAGCCACACGCCTTTCTCCAGACCTAACCACCACATGAGTGAAGAAAACATGGATGCTGTGAATGAGTGCAGAATTTCATTTTATTTTTTTCTTGAAAGCTAAGGATTAGTATATGATGCTAAATGTCATTTCTCCTGCAAGGTGAGAGTAAAAGATGGATGGTTTGTCTGTGTCCTCTTTCAAGGACAGTGTTGGATTTGGGGAGAGGAGAATGTATCTGGGATTTTGTGAATACCTATTGTTCAGAGGTAAATATTAATAGAAATACTCACCCTACATTATCTGCCAAAATTAGCCTTCTTCGTGCCCCATGGCTGTATTTTTATCTCTGAGATCACTATGAAAGGATGAGTTTTTGAAAAGGGTTATAAAACATTTCTATAGCTGTGAGAACTTTATTCGCTGATCAAAAGGGTCAAGGTAGGAGGAGCCATTTATATTTACATTCTAATAAGAATTTATTTCTAACTATTGAGCAAATCTGATGAAGTCATTTTATTTTTGTCCTCTAACACACCCTAGTTTTCTCATTGTTAATTTAATAATAAATTATATGAAAGTTGCCACTTGTGCTGGTTAGTTTTATGTCAACTTGGCACAAGCTACTGTTATTGGAGACGAAGGGACTTCAATTTTTTTTTTAAATGCCTCCATAAGATCTGGCTGCAAAAATCTGTAAAGCACTTTCTTAATTAGTGATTTATGGGGGAGAGCCTAGCCCATTGCAGGTGGGGCTACCCATCCATCAGGTGATGGTCCTGAGTTCTATAAGAAAGGAAGCCGAGCAAGCCATGAGGAACAAACAACCTATAAAGCAAGACTCCTCTACGTTCACTGCCTCAGACCCTGCCTCCGGGTTCTCATGCTGTTGAGTTCCTGTCCTGACTCCTTTCAGTAATCAAGAGTGATGTGGAAGTGTAAGCCAAATAAACCTTTTCCTCCTCATGCTATTTTATTGCAGCAACAGTAATCCTAAAACACAACTGAAGGGCAAAATATTTTAAAATTTAAGGGACTATTTTCACAACTCTTTTCCTATGGAAAACAAGCCCACTGCTGTAATTTCACTTAAATTATAGCTAGTTTGTATGGAATATGCATGTATATCGTAAACATGTAGTATACATAAGGTTTCTCTAGAAAAATAATTTAAAAATGTAAGCTTTCCAGAGATAATCTTTGAGTCCAACTTCAGGGTATCCAGCTCCTTTGAAAACTCAAAGATCTAAGACACAACTTTGGAAAAAATATGTTTAATCTAGTCTTCCTTTGTTTCAACCTCTATATTATTATTTAGCGGCTTTAGGAAAACTAGAGCGCATTAATGGAAGGGAATAGCTAATAAATAATATTTTAAAAATATGCCTTTGAGAATATGGTTTAGAATTTGATTTTTAAAATGGGACTTCAAGATAGTTATTTATTTGGTCCTTTCTCTGGTCCTACATATCTCACAATATTTCCATTGAAAATCAATCCAAAGTTTTCTTTCTGTGTCTCTGTCTGTGTCTCTGTGTCTCTGTGTCTCTGTGTCTCTGAAATTGAAAATTGGTAATCTGGTGTCTTAACCTCAAGCATGATGGGAATTATACAGCATTACAAAATTCACTTCAGACGTTGTAAAAACGCTGTATAAATTTAAGCAGGAGGGCTTCAGAGAAGTGTTGGTAGATGGTAAGCCTAGAGTCCCATTCACATATAAATCTCACATGCTATGTGCACAGACTGCATCTCTTCAAACATATATTCCATACCTACTGTTATAAATACAGAAGCTCTAGTACTTAAGCACTTTGAAGAAACAATGGTCCACAGATCTTCACGAGGTTTCCCAGAAGAATGAGAACATGTTGTCTAGACTCAAAATAAGCAGATGGATGTCCATATAAAGTCATTTTAGTCTTGTTCATCCTGTTGTTAAAATTGGTGCCATGTCATAACAGTACTTGAAGTCAACTAATTTCACAGGAGCACTCAATGATGAAAAAAATCAGCATGCAAAAATTATTGAATAAGTTTGTAAGAGAACTAACAGGAAACATTACAATTTAGAATAAATGTTGTTAACATATCTAACTCCTCTGAAAGTCAGTTGTATATAAATTTTTATCCATGCTTTAGATATATTAGTAAATCGGTCCTTCTACATAGCTCTTTAGATGTAGGCTTTGCTTAAAGGCTTATCTATGGTCATAATTATGCTGTGGGAATCTCCAGTGTATGTCAATAGCCACCATACACACACACACACACACACACACTCACACACACACACACACACACACGTATGGTAATCTGACTAATGACTTACATAAGCTATATATACAATATGTAAGTTATGTAGAATATATTTTTCTATGTAGCAATAATATTTTTTGTAAAGAATTTTGTGATAATAGATTTTCCTGTTTTATCTGTGCAGAAACTAATTTAAGATGGATATGTCACATATGTACAGCATAGGAGATTTGACAAAGAGGCTAGAAAATAAGGTGACACAATGACAAAGGAGAGCAATTGTGAGTTTTTTGAAAATAAAGATTCTAAGAACAAAGAAAGCAAAGAGTTAAACTCTAGAATCCATAGGGGGGAAAATGAATGAGGTTGACCTCCAAAAATTTCCCAGAGAGCAAGACACCTACCTGTAAGCATAATTTGGACTCATTAGATTAAAAGAATTGATGTATCTTTATATTCTTAAGCCATTCATTTTTAGTAATTTGCTGTAGTTCCAATGCTAATTTAATACTGTTTAGACTTCAAGTCATGGTGATAGCATAACTCTCACTGATAACAATTCATGAGGCCAATCTTGGGTTTAAGGTTCACTAATCTTAGAATCTCTAGAATATATATTAAATCTTCAACAGACTGAGGATTAAATGTCTTTATCCTGGAGGTAGATGAAGCCAGGTTAACACCCACTATTAATCCAGAATGTATTTATCCAGAGCGATGTTAACATTTTATATGTTACTTAAATTCTGTGTGCTTTATTAGACTCATCTATAAAGGAAACTCATTAACACTAACATTACTCACAATATTCAGGTCATGAAGAAATTAAAAACTACGTGTTTAATATGTTTAATAAATGTTTCTTGTCAGAAAGCATTGGAGACAGAAAGCAAGACTCAAGTAGAAATAGTTAAAAAAAACTTACATCATCACAAACATGAAATTAAACCTGAACAAAATATGTCTTTTTGATGATCTGTCTATATTCTACCCTGTTTGTATTTCTGTTTCTTTGTGTTAATATAAACCCCTTCCCATACATACCAATTGAGATTCCAGGTGAGAACACCTTTTGAGAGCACCCTGGATATAATTAGCATTCTAAATTAGAAACCTAGGAAACAGAGTGGCTCAGGTTCCTTCCGGTCCCACAACACCCAGAGGAAGCTCCACTCCCAGGCACTATAACATGCCCAGGATAAGTGGTGAGGAGGATATAACATCTGTCCCAACACCTGGAGTAACTGGGACCAGCAGGACCCAGGCACAAAGAAACTCCACCAGCCAAGTGGCTCGGGTTGCTTCCGATCTGTCTGCGCCAGCCAGTGCCCTGAGCAGACCATGGGCACAAGCTCCGCAGCCAGTCCCAAAACACGCAGAGGAAGCTCTACTCCCAGGTGCTCTAACAAGCCCAGGTTCACAGGATCCCAGAATCACAGGATCCCAGAGAGAGCTTGACTCTGAAGAGTTCTGACACAAACAGGATCACAGGAAGGACAGGCTCCAGTCAGATTTAGGAAGGGCAGGTAGCACTAGAGATAACCAAATGGCAAGGGGCAATCATAAGAAAATAAGCAACACAAACCAAGTTTACTTGGCATCATCAGAACCCAATACTCCCACTAGAGCAAGTCCTGGACACACCATCACACCAGAAAAGCAAGATTGAGATATAAAATCAATTCTCATGGAGATGATACAAGACATAAATAGCACCCTCAAAGAAATACAAGAGAACACAAGTGAACAGCTAGAAGCCCTTCAAGAGGAAACACAAAAATCCCTTAAAGAACTACAGGAAAACACAATTAAACAGGTGAAGGGAATGAGCAAAACCATCCAGAATGTAAAAATGGAAATAAAAACAGTAAAGAAATCAGAAAGAGAGACAACCCTGGAGATAAAAAAAACCTAGGAAAGAAATCAGGAGTCGTAGATGCAAGCATCACCAACAGAATACAAGAGATAGAAGAGAGAATCTCAGGGGCAGAAGACACCATAGAAAACTTTGACACAACAGTCAAAGAAAATGCAAAAAGCAAAAAGCTTCTAACCCAAAACATCCAGGAAATCCAGGATGCAATGAGAAGACCAAACCTAAGGATAATAGGTATAGAAGAGAGTAAAGACTCCCAAGGCAATGGGCCAGTAAATATCTTCAACAAAATTATAGAAGAAAACTTCCCTAACCTAAAGAAAGAAATGCCCATGGACATACAAGAAGCCTATAGAACTCTAAATAGACTGGACCAGAAAAGAAATTCTTCCCATCACATAATAATAAAAACACCAAATGCACTAAACAAAGAAAGACTTTTAAAAGCAATAAGGGAAAAAAGGCAAGTAACATATAAAGGCAAGCCTATCAGAATTACACCAGACTTCTCACCAGAGACTATGAAAGCTAGAAGATCCTGGGCAGATGTCACACAAACCCTACAAGAACACAAATGCCAGCCCAGGCTACTATACCCAGCAAAGCTCTCAATTACCATAGATGGAGAAAACAAGATATTCCATGACAAAGCAAAATTTACACAATATCTTTCCTCAAATCCATCCCTACAAAGGCTAATAGATGGAAAACATCAACAAAGGAGCAAAACTACACCCTAGAAGAAGCAAGAAAGTAATCTTTCAACAAACCCACACAAACCTAATTCCACCTCTTACAACAAAAACAACAGGAAGTAACACTTACTTTTTCTTAATATCTTAATATGAAAATTAATATTACAAACATATCCTAATTGACTGAAATCCAAAAATATGAGGAATTAGAAATTTATGACAGTCATCCAATGATGTATCCAATTTGGTAATTGGAGAAATAGGTCCAATATTATACAATCCATATACACTTTCAGCTTGTTTGCTCGTGACAGTGTCTTGCTGTGTACAACATAATGATTTTGAGATCTTGCTTCTCCTGTCTCAGCCTCTATTAGTAGTATTGTTTATTTCATGTTTTTACCCTATACTATGGTTTTCAGAACAGTTCCATATTTTTTTTTTTTGAGATAGGGTTTCTCTGTGTAGCTCTGGCTGTCCTGGAACTCACTCTGTAGACCAAGCTGGCCTCAAACTCAGAAATCCATCTGCTTCTGCCTCCCACATGCTGGGATTAAAGATGTGCACCATCACTGCCTGGCAACAGCTTACATATTTTAATAGTATTTGTATACCCAAAAGAAATGTAGACAATTAAATTGGGAGGGGGCTTGTAGGAGAACAACAAAATGTGAGATTGAATGCTCTGCTTGACTTTTGTAACTCTTATATCAAGTTACCACAGTAAGAGCCAAGATTTTAAGCTCTACTAAATACAAAACAAACAAACAAACAAAAACACTTTATATATTTATGTTCATTTAAGAAAATATTAGTAGCAATGTATTATTTTGAAATATATACTTAATATGTTTGGAGTTATTTAAAATTTATATTGAGAAAAACATATGTATTTTTAGTATTGCCGTAGACAAGCATCTACATAAGACTGTTAAGTTGATTGTTGTTTTATATCAAACAATTTTTATAATACTCATTTTTATTGTTATACTATTTTATAAATTTTAAGGAACATGACCAAAGAAGATATTGTAGGTATTGAAGGGGGGTCTCTTGGAGGAGTTGGAGTACAAAAGGGAAACAAGAATGTGATTTAATTCTATTTACTTAAAATATGTTTTTAAATGTTAACAAATTCAGATAAATTGAAATCATGTAACTTTTCTCATCATAATGCAATAAAACTTAAAAAAATTTCAACTAATAAAGAAAAAAAATAAACCTAGGAAACATTTGACCATTGGAGATTTATGTTTTCCCATTGAAATCTAGTGAGTTTCTATCCTTAAGTGGGTTAGAACTCCACCAAAGTCTCTGTGAAACAATGCAGGTGTTAGTCATTGACAGACCCCTCTTAGACAGAAAAACTGATATTCTAATCCATGTCGATACATTTATTATTTGAATCTAGTTATTTGAATTCTAAACTTTCAATATTTATTTATTTCTAAATTCTATCAAATTCACAATGGAATGATCCACCTATCAACTTTTTCCTCACATGTTAAAGAAGGAATGTTAATAATTAACCATGGTATCTATAATTAACTTTGGATTGAGACTGAAAACTGAATTTTTGGTTATACTGAATACATTTGGAGTCTTCAAATTTTATAGGTCTAGTAACTTACATTTGGACAATGTATTTCCCCTATTATATAATTACATACCAAATTGTGAGTTCATTTTATTTGTTTTCCATTTCATTATAGGACTGTGGAGCATTCTATACTGCCTACGTGTTCTATTATACTTAACTTTATAGACTTAGGAAATACTTACTTGAACCAGAGAGATAGCTTTGAAAGTTGTAGTGCTGTGGTTAAGCCTGATGTTCAATCTCCCAAATTCACATGGTGGAAGATGAAGTAAGAACTGGTGTTTCTGACTTCCACTTGTATGCTGCGACAGGTACAAACATATACATACACAAACACACACAGAGAGACACAAAAACACACATACACACACATTAATTAATTAATTAATTAAAAAGAAATACTTATTTGAAGTAATCTTTTGAAATAGGGAAGCCACACAGAATGATTAGAAAATGAAGGTAAAGAAACAAAGCCATGGGGAAGGGTAGTACTTAATAAATAAACATGTGGCTGGGCAGTGGTGAGGCATGTCTTTAATCCTAGCACTTGGGAGGTAGAGGCAGGCAGATTTCTGAGTTTGAGGACAGCCTGGTCTACAGAGTGAGTTCCAGGACACCCAGGGCTATACAGAGAAACCCTGTCTCGAAAAAACAATAATAATAATAATAATAATAATAATAATAATAATAATAATAACAGACATTTGGATAACTACCTACTTATCTGTGGAATTACAAGATCTGAGCTAAGAGATTTAAGACATGACTTCATCATGCCAATGATGTTGTAACAATCTTGCATCTGACTTTGTAATTTTAATAATCACGGCCTGAGCCTTCAGTTCACTCTCACTCTGCACATGTGGAAATGCTGCTCAAAAGTAGTAATGCTAAAACTCTATCATTGTTATGACTAGTCTTGACTGATGGTGCATTTTGTCATCACCAAGCCTTTAGACAGGTCTGTGAAGGCATTTTCAGATGGAATTAACCTTCCAACAGCAGCACATAGGTAATGAGATCCAAAGGCAAAGCAGTGTTTCTTGCTTGCCCATTTTTGCTTCATGCTGGTGATTGTATGTAGCTCAGAGTTGTGGCCGTTGCCATTAAGAACCTGCTTCTTTAGTGTTCCAACACAGACTGAAGAACAGCAGTTCTCTGATCATCATGCAGATGGTCAGTTCCAGACTGGTGCTGCTATCACATCCAGCCTTGTTAACTGAGCATAGACTGGGTTCTCAGACTTTCCAGTACAAAGACAGCAATTGTTGGAGTACCTGTCCCATACCATGTTAGTTTATCTAATATACCCAGTATTGCAATATATTTATTTATACATTAATTTCATCATGTATAAATGAAAGGCTCTTTTAGAGAGCCTTGACTAGCTACAGCTGAAATAAGCACAGAAACTGGAGCTAAGCCAAATGCTTACATTTTCAAGTGAATTCACAGTGGAATTGGAAGAAGCAGACAGGATGGAAATCCTTTGTATTGCAAGGACAAACGGTGGAGTCTAACTGGAGGGGCCTAACTGGGTACAGAGTGTAAACCTGGGGCCATTTAACATCACAGGATCTTTGTAATAAGGAAAAAAGAATTTGTGTGTGCAAGTACACAAAGACAGAAATGTAACAAGAAAAGCATCTCCTTCAGGCTATTCATGAAAAAAGAAAAATGTCTTTAGAGTGAAAACGGGAAAGCCTAGCATGGGCCATGAAATGTGTCAGCTCAGATTTCATTGCATGGTGGATAGGATCACAAATAAAGAAAATAATGCAAAAAAAAAAATATACCATAAGACTGTTGTAAACTTTATGATTGAAGCTCACACTAATGATGAGAAATCACATGGTAGAGATAATTCTAAAATAAAGAGAATATGTGTTTCTCATTGACAGCAGGAGATGGTGTGGTAGGGAAGACCACCATGGAAAATAAACACATAATTCAAAGTTACAATTTACTTAAGGAAATGATCCACCACATGGGAGATGAACAGAAACAGCATAGTAGAAAATTAATATCCCCAGAAATTTAAATTACAGAACATGAGAGAGAAACTATCAAATAAATGCTTTTAAAATGATTAAAGGCAACATAGAGGAAAACAAAATTAAAGTGAAAAATAAGAAATTACTAAAATATGAATAATTTGTAAAGAAATTGATGCCATAGAGAAAAAAAGAAACTTATGTAATCTTTTATCTACTGGGATATAGAGTGTATTAGTCGGTCACAGTTGAAGAAAAAAGCAAAACTTTGGAAGATTAGAAAAGGTAAAATTGTCTGATTTAAGCATAAAGATATGACTAGGCATAAAGACAGGAGGGATGAGGAGCCATAGGGTAGCATGTTAGCATTTTCAATACTTGATGATGTGTGTATGTCATAATATATGCCACACAGTAGGTAAAATTATTGTAAAAATAATTGTTGCAGAAGTGAACAAATCAATCATTCTCTAAAGGGAAGATTGAAGATACTTTGTAAACAAATGAATATTATATACACCATATTTGTGTATTTTTCATGTTTGAAGAGCAATAACCTGTCAGTTAAAAATAATACAGCAAGTCTTAATGACACAATTCAAAGGAAGCATTCACTTAGAAACAACACAGCAAAACTGTAGAGAATAGAAATTTCAAAAGCAGACCAAGGAAAGCAAAAACAATGACAAAATCAGAAACAGAAAAAGACACCATGCTTCTTAGACCTAGTATCAGCAACTAGAGGCCAGAAGGAGACTAGAGTTAACATGCAAACAAAATGGCTTTAGGAAAAATGCTTTTTTGAACTGCTCCAGTCTAATTCAAACTGAGAGTAAGGCAAATAACATTTTCATCAAATACTTAAAACTTGCAAGCCATCACAAAAGTTCTGCTAGATTTTAGGAGTATCAGGCTCAGAAAGAATGAGAGATGCACAATAAATAATGGTGGGCAAAGGAATTATCAGACACTGAGTATGAATACACATGAGCAAAACAAATAATAGCTAAATTACATAAATTATAACAAAAGTAGGATAACATTCTTAAACAGTAGGGAAAATGACTGAGAAGATGATGTGAAGAACAGCAGAAATTAAATCTCTTTAAGTTGCTGGACAGATTAGATACTCTCACAAATTTTAGATTTATTTTTCATTTTTAAATCTTAACAAAAATATAGAAATAGTATACAGACTCACTTTCATGCACATTCTCCTTAAAACTTGTAAAGAATTCAGGAAACTTTTTAAAAAAATCATTAAACTAGATAAGTTCAGGAAGGAGAGGAAGAATTTAAAGATAAAAGTAGTATTAAGCTTCTGTCTGTAAGCATAACAGAGCATCATTAATAGTGTTAGGGATTGGTGATTGCCAATAGGATAGGTCTCACATTACGCTTGCTGTTGGTTGGCCATTCCCTCAGTGTCTGTTCCATCCTCCTTGCCTGCATTTCTTGTAGAGAGGATACCTTTTGTGTTATAAGTTTTGAGGATAGGTTGGTGTCTCTATCTGTGGGACATGAAACCATGTCAGGAAGTTTGGTAAGCTAGAGCAGGTGGAAACTCGGTGGTCACACACCTGAGGCTTAGGCGACTCCCAGTTCCCTGCCAGACTCCTGACTTGGAACACACGCCATGCTTTTGACATACAAGAGATGTAACCTGTGGTCACATATATGTAGAAGATGTGTCATGTGGGTCCTGAACAATAGGAACAGAAGCTATCTCAAAAACTGTTGCCTGAATTTGGGATATGTTCTTCTAGCTGGGCTGCCTTGTCTGGCCTTTGTAGGAGAGGAAGCACCTAGTCTCACAGAGGCTTGAAGTGCCAGGGTTGGGGGATACCCAGGGGCTCCTGCACTTGTTCAGAGGAGAAGGAGAGGAGGTATGGGGGAAAGATTGTGGAAAGGGGTGACTGGGAGGAGTACAGTGAACTTGATGTAAAGTTAATAAGTAAAAATAAATTAAAAAGAAAAAATCCTATTAAGAGAAAAAAAATAAAGTAGAATTATATAAGCAAACTCAAAACAATAGTAATCAAAATATATGTGTCCGTGCTCATTTTATTTGTTTCAAGAAAGAAACCTTGAGATTGGACTTGGAAATGTCAGTAAGTTCTGCAGACAAGAGAACAAAATACAATAAAATATAAGAGCTTGTTATGTAGCTTAGTGGTAACATTCTTGCCTATCATTCACAAAGTCCTGGTCTGACAAGTAATAAGGCATAATCAAATAAAATAAAGCTACAAAGAAGCAATAAGAACAATACAAAGACAGAATGAGATCAAGATATACAAAACCTTCCAAAATACTAGAAACAGATATATCAGTTCTCTCTCTCTGTCTCTCTGTCTCTGTCTCTGTCTCTGAGATATATCAGTTTTCTCTCTCTCTCTGTCTCTGTCTCTCTGTCTCTCTCTCTCACACACACACACACACACACAAACACACACACACACACACACACACACACACACACACACACACACAATTGGTTAACCGTCATAAGTACCTGAGTTCAAATCCTTATTATCCAGGCCAAAGAAAAAGCTGGGCATGACCAAGTAAGTTCCTGTAGCCCTGGCAACATGAAGGATAGAGAAAGAAGGTCTGGAACTTATTGAATGTGAGTAAAGTTCCAGGTTCAATGGGAAGCCCTGACTCAAGGAAGTAATGCAGAAAGTGATAGAGCAGAAAACCCGATATCCTGTGTCCTCAGCATTTGCACAAACATGTGAGTCTTGCACATATGTCCATCCATCACACGTGTATATACACACACACTCACACACACACACACACACACACACACACACGCACATGCACATGCACATGTACACACACAAAGAGAAAGAAAAATGTCTGTTAAAACTTTTATGGTAAGGTTTAAATAATTAAATAATAATTACCTATGATTATATACATATATATATATATATATTCTCAATATTAGAACTTTAACATTTATCAAGTGATTATTAACACATTCAGAATAACAAAGTAGCATATTTATAATTGTACTGGGGGTATTCATTTGCCTCTCTCAGAAACAGGAAATAAAAGAATTTAACAGGATAAATAAACACATACAATTTTTTTGTTTTGTTTTTATCTTTTTGGATATTTTATTTATTTACATTTCAAATGCTATCCCCTTTTCTGGTTTCCCCTCCAAACCCTCTATCTTCTCTCCTCTCCCTCTGCTTCTCTGAGGGTGCTTCCCCCACCCACCCACCCACTCCCCCGTCACTCTCCTGAAATTCTCCTACACTGGGGCATCAAGTCTTCACAAGACCAAGGGCCTCCCCTCCCACTGATGCCAGAGAAGGCCGTCCTCTGCTACATTTCATAACTTAGACGTTAATACCTGTTAGCACTTTCCAAAGTGTTAACGTCTGATCTCAGGAGACATCTCAATGATGATCAGCATTTGCTTCTCTTCCAGAGGACTCAGGCTCAGTTCCCAGCACCCACTTGGGACAGCCTACAATCAATTATACCTATAGATACATGAGATCAAATACTATCTTCTCGACCTTTATTGGTACCCACAAACAAGTGTTATTCCTCACACAGACACATATAAGCATATAGCAATTAAATAATGATTAATAAATATTTTTAAACTTCATTAATATATAACTATATTGTAAAACTCAAAATTAAATAGCAATAGATATTAAAGATCTTTCTTATACTTTGAGCAATTAAAATCATTATGCAAATTTGAATTGTAATACATTATTAAACCTTTGTTATGGCAAATATATAACCTTAATTAGGAAAATAAGGTGAAATAAACATTTAAAAACTTATAAAGGAGAGATAATGTAGCTTAAAAATGACAAAAAAATGAAAACAATGAAATGCACAATAGAATTAAATAGATCCACGGAGGAAAAAGCACAGAACTCCAACCATCGTAGAGGCTGAATCAAATGCACATCCATATGTAAACATACACACACTTAAATTCAACCTAAATATTTGCAGAAAAATGTAACAAATCTACAAAGCATGTGTAATGCTTATTTTATGTGGTAGTCCAATTTTGCTGTTTTGCTTTCCACGGTTTCAGTTACATGTGGTCACCCACAGTCCAAAAATATTACATGGAAAATTCCAGAAATAAGCAATTCATAAGTTTTAAATTGACTGCTCTTTTTGAGCAATATGATGAAATCTCATACTGGCCTACAGGCCTACACCATCGTGCTGGAGACATAAGGCATCTCTTTGTCCAAGGAATGCATTGTCAACCTACGTGGTGGTACTTTAGCCTACTCACTTAGTGAGTTACTTGAACTTCATTGCTAAGATAAAAATACCTGATCAAATTAATTTACAGGAGAAAAGGTTTATTTTTGCATTTAGAAACAATTGATACCATATATTACGATGATAATTTCTCTTCCTCCAACTCCTACTTCTCACCTACCCACCTACCCAATGCCATGATTTATTTTTTGATTCATGATTTTAGAGAATTCATGACAGGTGGTTCCATTGTTTTTGGGCCTATGGCAAGTCAAAATCATCATGGTATAGGGCATAAGTTTGGAAAGCTGCTCACCTTCCATAGCCAGAATAAAAAACAGAAAGTAGAGCAAAGAAAACAGAGTATATCCTCCAAGATGATCTATTCCTTTTCCTAAAAGCCCATTTGGTCTGGACTCAAAGGATTAACACAGTAATGAAGTTAGAGCTTGCACAGTCTAGTCATCACTTAGTAGCACCAGAGGCTGAGGACCAAGCTTTATTACCTGACCAGTTTTGTGGGACACTTCACATTTAAGTCAGCATGGCCCTGATACAGCATTAGGGTACCAGTCTCAGTGCTTGCAATGAGCCTGATGCTGTCATGTGTCTTCCATCCAGCTCACTTCATCTTCATTCATTATCACCGTCATATCTTATACAACCACATGAATAAATCTAAATAGAGTGTGATGGGATAGTTTAAGAAAGAAATGAACCACACTTGTACAACTGTTAAAATGATGTTTTAAATAACTTATCTATTATACATCATTGTTCCTCATCTAATCTCTTGCCCAATTTATAACCTATACCTTATCATATGGATTTATATATAGAATAGATCTATATATATACACATACAATTTAATAACTGCTAACATTGTTTCAGAAGTCTGTTGGTGTTTATGAATGTATTTACTGTAGGAACAATTAACTACTCTAGATAAAAATGAATATATGGTATACTTCCTTAATCATTCAAACCCAAGGTAAGATAAACGAAGAAGGAGATCAGCAAATGGAACAGCTGAATCACACTGCCTCCTCCTAAGGCTCAGAAATCATTGTTGAAGATGGGGCCAAGAGATGGAAGAACCAAAGTTAATAAATGACTATATGGAAACAATATTTTTTGGACATAGCAGAGAAATTGCAACTATGAATGCACAGCAGACACAGCATGTGCAAAACTGTACATGGCAGACTAAGTCCCAACATGAAGAGTAGGTGGGCACAAAGCCCCACTCCTAGCTAAAAGACTTTAGACAATTTGATAGCGGCTAGAAGACAGAGAATTTTCTTTAGGTCCTTGACTCCAGCTGGCATATTACAAGTGTAAGACTACCCTGACCTACATAGTTGAGACTCTTCCATGAAGATGGAAAGAATAGAAAGACTCAGGCAGGAGGAAAGGTAGAGAAGGAGGGAGGGAGAAAGGGATATAGTTGAGATAAACCAAGGGATGGAAGAAAACAATGAAGGGAAGAAAGTCAGGAAAGATAATGTATTACTCACTTAAGTAATATCAGTATCTACTTATCATCAGAGAGGTCCAAATCAAGAGCCTACCTACCATCAAGTATCCAAAATATCCTAGTACCTGTAGGTCCTACCATCAAGTGTCCAAAGTTCCTTTTACCTGGAGGTTATCTCATACAATTTTCCTGCAGCATGTAGAGATTGAGTAAAACACACCTTGGTCTTTCCAAACCATCTGGTTTATCTTTCTATTTTCCACCAGGTGTTCAATGTACAAAACCTTAAGACTCATCATTATAGCATTCTGTCCTGGAGGCTACTGGACCCCCATTTGGGCATTTCTTATGTGCCCCCCTCCTCAGTTTGTTAAGACTACTGAAACTCAGTATCACAGTATCTACTACTATCATAGCATCTTCTTGAACCACAGAGCCTACCTACAACCAACCATTTTCTAAAATTGTCTGGCTATTCAACTTTCTTAGGCGACATATTTTAGACCATTGTGATAAAGAAACTCTTTAAGACCCTCTTAGTTTAATGACTTTTATAAAATTCCAATTCCTTCATTTATAGAATTTTATATTATTAAGACTGATGATTTTCATTTATGTGCAAATGTCTAACAACCAGACAGCTAATCAGAAAGCAAGATGCAGGAATATGGAAAAGTATAGCAAGTTCCTTAAAGGTACAGAAGCAGGACAACACATCCTTCTCAATGAGATTTTATTTAACAAGGAAGTTCCCCCACCATCTTTATTTGTCTATATTCTTCTAGTTTATATTTTAGTTTATTTTCCTTTCATTTTTGAGAAGTCCTCTCACATGCTCTGTCACATTCCTCTGCACATGGCCTCATGGTTGCAGTGTCTGTCACCCTATAGTTCTTTCAAATTACTAATCAACTCATTGATATGTCAGTCTACAAAGTGATTTTCGATAGAGAGATTGTGTCAGAGCTACTGTTATTTTACCATGAGTGTATATATTGTAGTCCATGAAATAAAGTAACTGTTTGTTTAAATATTTCATGGGTGCATGAAGAAAAACACAGGCATATTTCCCTGACAACTTGCTCAAATGTCTTTTTTTTCTTCTTGAATTGCATGTCTGCTAATACAATACTGAAAGCATCACAAACAGTATTTATAGACTCAAAGCCACTAATAGAGGCGCTAGTTTTACATATTATCTGTAGAAGAAACAGTACAGACTCAATAAGACAAGGTGGCTTAGACCATCATAAGAGGCTGTAGCACATACAGAGACATATATAATTTTAATCTTTAAGATTAAGATGATATATTGATGATCTCATGCATCATCAGAGTTTAGATCAAGTGCAAAAAAAGATGACACAGTATGTTGTCATCATATAATATGATGTACCATCAACAAGATATATCATTGAAGATGATACGTTGATATCACAGAAAATCATGCTTGCCAGGTTGTGACACTAAGTTTATTTAGCAATCCTCCCTCTACTCAGCCCAGTACCTGGGCTACAAATACTCATAGCCACACTTAGCTTTTATGTGTGTACTGAGGATCTCACTCAAGTTCTCATGCTTACACAGCAAGTGTTCTTATCCACTGCTGTCAACATTCAGTGTGACCTTAATGCTCCATGTTTTACATGTAACCTGGGTAACAAGGGGAAAATATTAAAAAGGAAAAGAAAATCTTCTGGCATGTTCTATGTTGTTTTTCACAGATGTCAGGAAATCTTTATCCAAGAGAATATAATACTGATGTTATATGATATTATTAAATGTTCTGATTATATATTTTCTTTTAAAAATAGTATGTACTATTGGCACTAAATTATGAAAGGAAATAACATCACAATTCTCTGTATTTTGTTGTTTTCTATATTTCAGATTATAATATAATCATATCATTTCTTCCTCAGTTTTTTCTCTCTAAACCCTCTCTTTATACCCCTTATGCTTTAAAATTCATGTTCTCTTTTTCATTAATTGTTCTTATATACAAAACTATACATGCATATTCATAAAGTTAATGTTAGTGTTAAGCATATATTTTTCAGAGTTGACCATTTGGGATTAGAGAACCAGTTGTTGTACTCTTCTTTGGGAAGGCTATTTCTTCCTCTCTCTTGTCATTCTTTATTTGCCTGTAGACCTTTGTCTAGGGCTGAATCCTGCTGACCTTTTCCCTTTCACTTTAGCATTTCTACTGGCATTATCTTTTGTTCAGCTCCTGTTTAGGCAGCCATATCTATGAGACTTAATGTGATGAATTACAATCACTAGTTACATAAGGTCTGGTAAAATATATATCTATAGGAAGATAGCCAGTGCACCTGCATTTTAAATACTGTGAGTCACAATCAATGAAAGACTATATAGATAATTTCTACCATTACCTAATATATTAATAGAATGTTTGCAGAATTAGAGATTTTGTTGAATTCCCAGATAATTTATGTCAAGGCAACAAAATTCTAATGTCTAGAAGATGCTAAGAGCCATGTCTTTTACTTTTTTGTCTCAGAGAACACTTTGTTTTCTGTTCCATAACATGAAATACTACAGCTAGCTCCTGTGTACTCTCTAAATTTACCATCTCTACCTAAGTAATGCAAGTTCTTTTAAGACTGAGTAGTATGTGACTGAAGAGATGGCTGAGTGGTTCAAAGTTTTGCACAGGGATATGGTTCAGTCCTCAACAGCTAGATATCATGTATCCCACCTCCTGTAATCCAGCTCCAGGGAACCTAAAGCCCTCTTCTAACTTCCATGGTACTATTGCACCTGGTGCATACACATCTACAGACTCCCCTCCCACACACACAAATAGATAGATAGATAGATAGATAGATAGATAGATAGATAGATAGATA
>JADRCD010201455.1:39616-52536 GCA_019843815.1 Montemys delectorum
AGAGAGAGAGAGAGAGAGAGAGAGAGAGAGACAGAGACAGAGAGAGACAGAGAGAGACAGAGAGACAGAGAGGGGGAGAGAGGGAGGGAGGGAGAGAGAGAAAGAGAGTAAAAGGCAACACCATTGCTGAGCTGAGAGACTGAGGCCTTAACAAGCCTAGGAATTTCCTCTTTAAAGATTATAATAATAAACGAGTTACTTCATAATTTTGCTAAAGTAAATTAAATAGCATAACATATGGTGAATGTTTAGTTCAGTGCCAAGTACAGTTAGGATTCCTCTGTAGGCTCTCGTGCTGTCTTGTTGTATTGCCTCCTGCCCCATAGGAATCCATTTGCCGAGTTTTTGAGTATTCAAGAACCAAATACTTGCAAATTGCTTCTTCTGCCCTGGCAAGCCAAGCCAGCCAAGGGAGTGCAAATCCATGTGAGCACCTCCTGTGGAAAACTCCCAGTAGTAACTTCTAACTTACAATGTAGCTTTTGGAAGTAGGGCATCCACTTCAGCTTTATAGCTGATGGGTGCGAACTTGAGGTCAGGGAACTGGTGGATGGGCATTCTGAGAAATAAAAGCTCCCCCTTTTCATGTACTCATCAGAGAAAATAAAAGTAGTTATAAGAAGAAAGTAAAGGAAGTTTGAGAACCTTCATATCTCTGCAGCTGGCAATAGTACACTCTTTTTTTTTTAAGTGAGAGTAGTTTAGCCAAAACAGAAACAAAACAAAACCCAATAAACTGTCTGCTGTCAGTCTCCTTTCCGTGTCTGTCTCCACTGGCTTTCCCTGACCACATCCCATCTATCATTGGTTAGCTGACTTACAGAGGCGTATGTGACTATGGAGTGACAGGGTGGATACCTTTATCAAACAGATGTAATCTGTATGAGGTCTTTTTCTTATTGCTGTGACAGCATAGTTGACAACATGCAACGTAAGTAAGGAAGAGTTTATTTTGCCTCACAGTTTGAAGGTACAGTCAACTGTGCCCCTAGTAACATGGTACCAAGAACAAGTTTGAGCTACTGAAGCGGGAGCATGAGGCTGCCTGCATGCATTTGAACAGATTAGGAGCCAGAGAAATGAGTTTGCAGGTGCTTGCCTGGCTTTTTCGTAACTCATTGGAAGAACCTACTCATGGAGTGGTAACAACTCACATTCACATTCAGAGTGATCTTCCCTTCTTAGTTAACCCTTTGTAGGAGTGTACTCAAAGGCTTCCTTATGGGTGTATCTCCTAGGTAATTCCAAATCCAGTCACTTTGACAATGGAGATTAACTCTCACAGAATCTCAAACCATCTTAAACAAGTTCACTTTAGGTGCTGCTAAGAGGATAATACTTAATACGCAACAGAATATGCCTTGGATATAAAATTCTTCGATCCTCTCATTTGGACCCTACTGCAGGCAAAGAAAAGCAGGTGCTTGCATCCCTTCTTGGCCACCTTTCAATGTGGGCTATGGAGTTATAGAAGAGGGCCTCTTCCTGCCCTCAGTGCGGTCCTTGCTGATAACCACAAGGTGGCACCACAGATTAAAGTGAAATGCTCAAACCTGCTTGCCTGTTCCCAGGTGACGATGCTCTTGTTCTTACACCACACCTGGGAGTTAAGACTACATCTGTCCCCATCTGTTCATCGTACAGATGGTGCCGCTGATGTTTGACACAAGGCACTCACTACCTGAGGAATATATTATGTAGAATATAAACCCGCTCTAAGCACTTATCAAAATGCATAATGAATTTTTCACTGTAAGTACCCAGACTGTGGAAATTGTCTTCTAATATAACAAAGCCTATTATTCACTTTGGTAAATTTTGATGAATAATTTCCCCTATTGAAATACATTGTAAAAAATTAGAACATAAACAAATGAAGGCTGGGATTATGTCCATTTTACTTGTCTCATAGATGGCTCAGAACTTATTTTTACAGTTTTGACAGAACAATTATAATTCCGAAAATGTGAAGATAATTTCCTTATGGGGAAAATTATCTCAACCTTGTCTATAGACTCTCAACTATGGAACACTTATTGAGATCCTTATTTGTGTAGGGACTAAGAAACTGCCTTCTAAGAGGGCCTTGTTTGAAACTGAGAACATGACAAATGAGTCCTAAGGACTTTTCTAGTTTCCTAGGTCTGTTGAGCCATGTGTTGACTTTTGCAAAGTACTTATGCAGATTATGGATGTATGGTGCCACCCTCTCTTTATGACCTTCTGCTACATTGGTTCCTACATGGAAATAATCCATCATTGATCCTGACTTTTGGGGAAGCCAACTAATCACTGGAATTCAGTGGCAGAATCCAGGACTGACCCTGGTTGAGCTTCTAGGCATATTTCTTTCATTCCTCTGTAGAGGAATCATGTCTCTTCATTCAGAGTTCCTTGCAAATGCTGTTTTTATTTGGGTCCCTTGTTCATTACCTTATATTCTGTCATTTTAGGTTACCTGATAGTTTTCTAAAGCTTGGTAGAAAGCAGATTGTATCTTCTGCTGTTCCTCTTCTAGTTTCTAAGTAAAACAGGAACACTCTAATGCTCAGTCACCTAGTTGTCCAACAAGGAGAGCAATCCAACTAAATTTGCATTTGTTCTCTGGATTGGAGGTTGCAATTTGGGGATAAATAAAGGCTATCACATTCTAGATAGCATTTCTCCCATCAGTAGAAAAAATTCCAGTGCTTCTTAGAGGGAAAAATCTATAAAGAACAAATTTGTTTAGTTCAAGTTTTGTTCTCATTTGATATTTTAATGCTCAGATAAACAAAATGTCCTTAGCACTCTCAATTTTCTGGAATAAAGTTCAAGTGTAGACAGATATTCTGATAAAGGACTTGAAATTTTCATAAGCAACAATGTCCAAGGAGGAAGGTTCACCAATGTTGAAGGGGGAAGCTAAGTTGAAATATATTGATTTGTATTTGGTATTAGCCTTAGAGGATCCTTCTTTACTGTAACTATGCTCTAAGTTTTGTTTTCTAAGTTACTAAGCCTTGTAACTGACAGTTCTTTAGGAATTGGGTTATTGACCTCTAAAATTTTCTTACAGCTTCTACTTGCATTCTGAGCCTTCCCTTCTGAATAAGCTCTTTCCATTCCTCTCCTGAGTTCTCACATAATCATAATGTGTAAGTCCTTCTTCACATGCTCTAGTTTCCCAGTATTCTTTTCTAAAGAGTCATGGCCAGAACTTCAGGAACCCAGTGTAAGTTTACTATACAATTGTATTACTGTGCTGGCTACTTTTTATGTCAACTTTACATAAGATAGAGCCATCTGAAAGGAGGGAACCTCAATTGAGAAAATATCTCCATAAGATTCATCTCTCAGGCATTTTCTTAGTGGTTGATGGGGGAGAACTTAGCCCATTGTGAATAGTGCCATAACTAGGCTGGTGGTCCTCGGTTCTATAAAAAAGTCATGGCAAGCAAACCAGTAAGCATCACCCCTCCATGACTTCTGCAGCAACTCCTGCATGAGCTACTATCTCCAGGGTCTAGCCCTACTTGTGTTCTTGACCTGACTTCTTTCAGTGATGTATATCTACAATGTGGAAGTATAAAACAAATAATTCCTTTCCTTCCCGACTTGTTTTTGGTTGTGATGTTTTATAATGACAATGGTAATGATAACTAAGGCAACCACTCAAATACCTTAGCGAAGTAGGAATGAATAGACAGTATGAAAGATATGTTCCATATTTCTGGTCTTTGAAGAAGTCATAGTACAAAACTAAGGTATGCAATTTTCAGGTAGGCAGACAGGTGAATGTCAAAAAAGTGTTAAGTAAATGTTTTAAATGTGAAAGAAAGCAATTATTACATATAGCAGATACAATACCTCTTTTGTATTGTCCCATTCTGGGATATTCTTATTCTCTTCCTAATATACAATTAAAGAGGATATCTACATCTATTGCTCTGTCTCTGTCTCTCTCTGTCTCTGTCTCTCTCTCTCTGTCTCTCTCTCTCTGTCTCTCTCTCTCTGTCTGTCTCTCTGTCTCTCTGTCTCTCTGTCTCTCTCTTGTGTGTATGTGTGTGTACAGCTAAAATTTAGAAAGAAAATAATATTCCAGCTAACCCATAACACTCCTATTTGTAGGAAAGGCTTCTTTATTTCTTATGGTACAGGTGAAATCCTCAGGCTCTGGGAAGTAGACTCTGGAGGCAGGATGGAAACTGCCTTTGGTATCTGTGCTCTACTTTTGGCTCATTGAGATATTGGTGACAGAAAATTGTATTTCTCACATTCTTTGAAGATCCCTTCACTTTTATTACAATTAGAATAGAGCCCAGATATTTGGCTTATATTTGTGGAACATGCTGCTGGTAACAGAGCATTGATATTATTTTCTGTTTTACTTCCTCAACTTTGTGAAGAACAAACCTGTGAGACCATTGTAAATACCATAGTCTTATCCATAGAATAGAGCTTTTGAGATTGAAAATGAAAGCACTTGAGTCATGCAATAGAATCCAAAGTGGTATGTATTGAATATGAACATAGGGCTTTTGACCTTAATAACCTCATGATTATTCCTAACTCATAGATACGTCTAAGTTATCCATATTAATGTATAATGTGATCATTTGTGAAGTTCTATTGTAATTCCATCTCATATAGTAATTATGCATGCTCCACTATTATGATCGGGATTGATAGCCTTCCTGGTTTGTGTTTCAGTGAAATAGGACAATTATAAGTTAAAGGAATGAGCTTCACAAGGTGAGTGCATGATAGAGTGGACATACATCTGTGTTTAATCAACACAACTTCCCTCTGTAATTCAAAGAAACCCTAGCATGGCAAATTTAGAACCAACTCAGTTCCCTTTCTTCTTCTTTTCAGAAGAGTGAAAATTTCCATTCACAACAATGTTCCCAACTTTTAAACAAAATTCACATTGTTATCAATATAATCTATCTCATGAGTAAGAACTGGAGTTATGTGGTTTGTCAAGATGTTAAATATGTAAATCACTGTTTTAGTCTCTCAGTTAACAATAATTAATGTTTACTGGTGAGTTAAAATTGACTGAGAACTATTGAATTTAATTTTATATTTCATTCTTCCAGTAATCATACAAGGTAGATATTATCTCTGTTTAACAAATGCAAAAATCAAGGTGTGGGCATAATCACAATTTACCCAACCACTGAGAGGCAGAATTTAGCCCTGAAGAAATCAGGTCTACATGATGAAAATATGATGTAAAGTTCTAAGAGTTTTCCATACGGACCACAGATTTTTTTTATGCTTTAAGCATTGGAAAATACTCTTTCTGCCAGCAACTGTCAAGTTCCTAACAACCTTGGTTCTGAAGATCTCTTAATTTAAAAACATCAGTTGCTAGAAATTGGACAGAAAATAAGATATAAAAAAAAATACCTAGGTATTGTCATTCCAGATAACATGATCAGATTTTCCTTGACATCTGGAAATTGTAGGCAGCAGTTTATCTATCTGTACCTCTGTCATTAACTATTACATGTAACTTTTACATCTTGCCTAAAGTCACAAGCACATATTGTCCCAAAAATAGTCCTAGTAAGCAGTAATGATCAAGACCATTGAAAATATTATCTCAGACACTTCCTAGATTTCTGAGAAGACTAGGCATTTAGATGATACCTGACCCTGGACTTGGAATGGGTTATTTAAGAACAAAACATAAAAATCAGTATGGATTTTATCCTATGATTTGATCAATGTCATATGATTGGAGATGACTTTAACTTTCTTATAGCTCAGTCTATCTAAATTGCAGGTAAAAATACAGAATTCCAGAAAGGAAAAATCTTAGCCTAAGATTCTTCAGTAGGTTAGCTATGAAGTTGAACCTTTGACCCCTAAGAAGATTTTTTTTCTTATATTACTCAGTAGAACTTCATTGACCTCCCAAATCATATCTAGGCCCTGAGTAATAATGTTTAGAAAAGAAAGTAAGTCATCGACTTGACCTTCAGATTGAGAAGGGAAACAGATCAGCTAACTGAATTAAGCCCATGCAACAAAAGCCATGTTATAAAATAATGACGATAATTTATTGAGGGGAATTTTGAGTATTGAAATGCCAAGAGGAAATGATGGCCTTCTCTTAAAGATGTTAAGGGAAATATAACTGCAGACGTTGAGTACTAAGGCAAGGTTATTATCAGTAAGCAAGAGAATTGGAGTGAAAAATATAAGGGTCTATAAGTAATTAAAGGAGAAATGCCTACACTAGCCCAGGTAGAAAAAAGGAACACGATGCCACAACAGAGTTATGAAGGAAATTACTGAAGATAGTGAGATGAATACTGAGGGCAGAAGATAAATGTGGACAAAGCTGGGGAAGCTTATGCTACCTTGAACATCTATCGGGACTCTGATGATGTGAACAGTGAGGACTGAGAATGTTGATTGATGAGTTTCAGAAGTCTGAGATCTTGAAGGCTCTTGAAGAGATACTTCTTGAATATTTGACTTGCATAGAAGGCATGAGGATAAAACTGGAATGCTTTAAGCAATGGAGATAATATGATCAGGTTTTTATTTTGTATTAGTGATTTAGGTTAATAAGAAGAATGGCTTGAAGAAAAGAGAAATTGGCAAGTGTTCTTCAAGGAGTTAAAAGAACCCCTATTGTACAAATAGGCATACTCACTAAATGGTCAATGAGGATCAAACTGTAACTTTAGCAACATCTCTATGAGTATACACATATTCACATCCACTTAATATGTGGATGCATATATAGATATACATATCATATATGTTATGGTGTATGCACATAGATACAATGTACATTAGATTAGAATGTCACATATGCAACAAAAATGAGAAAAAGCAATTTTCAAAATTCTTTTTTATCTATTTTATTAATTATTTTATTTATTTGCATTCTAAATATTGCCCCCTTTCTCGACCCCTTTCATGAGTTCTTTATCCCATCCCCCAACCCCTTTGCTTCTGAGAGGGTGCTCCCTTACCCACTCCCACCTCAACCTGCTTGCATCCTCCTTCTCTGGGCATCAAGTTTCTACACGATTAAGCCCATCCTTTCCCACTTAAACCAGACAAGGCAGTCCTCTGCTATATATGCAGGAGGAACCATGGACCAGCCCTTGTATGCTCTTTGATTGGTGGCTTAGCTTCTGGGAGTTCTGAGAAGTCTGGATTAGTTGATACTGTTGTTCTTCCTATGGGGTTTGCAATTCTCATCAGCTCCTTCAATCCTTCCCCTAACTCTTCCATAGGGGCTCCAGTTCTCAGTCCAATGGTTGTCTGTGAGTATCTGCATCTGTCTCAGTCAGCTGATCATAGAGCCTCTCAGAGGACAGCCATGCTAAGCCCCTGACTGCAAGCATGGCAGAGCATGCCATGTAATAGTGTTAGGGTTTGTTGCCTGTACATGGGAGGGATCTCAAGTACAGCCGTTATCTGGATGGCCTTTCCTTCAGTCTCTGTTCCACTTTTGCTCTTGTGTTTCCTTTATATAAAAACAATTTTGGGTCTTAATCAACCCTGGAAAGCCTTTTTCACCTTCACCTCTGCCCAGAAACACAACATAATTTCTTACCCTGATTCAATACTCTAGTCACATATGTTTCATGCTTTCTAAGCAATTGTATTTTCCTTTCCTTAGCATTTCTCACTCATCCTTCTGGACTTTACTTTAGCTAGGAAAGACGTTGCCACAACTGGTCCTATAGGCTGAGATAATTCCCATTTTCAGTCAGTCCCCAATGATTCTGGCATTTCTCTAATCCAGAGTCTACTACACTCTACCACACCATTTTTGTACTAACTCCAATGTTGTTTTTCCTCTTTACTTTTGAATTGTTGTTATGTGTCCTAAACAAAATGGTAAGTAATGATGATTATACGATATGTGATATGTCATAGGTAGTTAATAAATACTTGTTGTAAGCATAAATGAGCAAATAAATTAATGAATAAACAAACAAATCATAAAAAAGTGAAGTATTAAGTCATCACAAGCATCTTACACGGTATGTGAAATCACTCTGATACTTTTACATATACTCCTTATACATACTGGCCATCAAATTTCCACGTATCCTTTGCATTTAAATTTTGGAAGTTATGCACTTGTCTACACCCAGGCATGACAGGTTGAACTTAACACACTGAGCTATGACAGGCACAGGTAAGGATATTGAGAAAGGTTGGTTTTCTGGGTTTCACCTTACTATACTTTCTTGGACTTTAACAGACTTTAGTCACTTCCCAAGAGAACCACGGTTATGGATATCTTCACAAATGGTGTACACATAGTGAATGCAATGTAAATAATTGATATTTGGAAAGCTTCCAAAAGTTAAAGTAACTGCAGAAAGTCTAAACCAATCTCACAAACTGCTCTGTCCTTTTCTTGTCTCTTCTGTGCTGCCTGATTTTATGCTACTCCTTTGTATTTATATTTTATTTAATTCTAATCTATACTATTTTTTATTATTCACATTTCCCAAGTGGTACATTAAGCTAAAAACTATTAAGGTTTGTGATAGAAGCAGGGAATAATTTGTGCCTTCAATATTTTGGTACAAGAGACTACATGTAAAAAGGAAAACAAACAAAACAAACAAACAAACAAAAAATCAACAAGCATTACTATGTCTATTCTATTTAACCTATGGCAATGCTCACATGTACAAAGAAGAATGTCTTCCACAATGTCAAAATATGTTCTGGGTGAATGAAAACCATAAGCTCTGATTAGAAAGATGAGTAAGACTTAGAAAAGATTACAGATGTCTTCATTTGACAAAGTCAGAACAGCACATGGAGGGTGATGGATGGTTAGAACATAATGATATCTTCAATAATTTGTGGTTAATGTCATTTTCTAGTCTAAACAAAAGAAAAGGACCACTTCTTCTCAATGGTTTTCCAGACATCCTTTGTTTTTTCAAAGCTTAATCAATCATATTAAGAAATAAGAGTCGGTGGAAAACTCGTGAGATCCATAGACAGTGGGTGACTGCAAGAAAATTGCTTCCGGTACTGTGCAGTAGCAATGTGAACTCCCAGCAATTATGACAGCATGCACAGGATCTGTGCAAACTCAAGCCAGACAGAATCCCTGAGTGCAAGCAGAGTAGGGAGCCTGAAGCCACACTACGAACTAAGGTAGTATTGGCAATTGAGAGCTTCTAGGAGAAAGAGTCAATTTTCTTTAAGGGTGTGGCTCCTGGTAAGTCAACGACATTCTAGTGAAAGTCATATAGCCAAGAGTATAAGAACAGTACTACTTAGACCTCGTGAGCTCTTTTTGTAGAAAAAGAAGACACAAAGTTGGATGTATAAGGAAGGGGATCTGGGAGTATTTGGAGGAGGGGCAGTATATTTAAATAAAATATATTTCAAGGTTCCCACAAAACCCAATACTAGTAGGAGAAAAAAAATAAAAATGGAATTCTCGTTGTATACAATGGAAATATTTAGTTAAAGTAACTAATTCAAAATGGAAGACATTCTTTATTACTCAGAATTTCCATGTATTTTGATTATAGTTCCTTAGTAATGCAATGTCCTTGAGTGGAGTGACTATATCTTAGCTGTCCTCCTAGCCAGCATATATATACACTTCTCAAAACACTTTGCCATGTTTAAAATATTATTGTAAGAGAGAACACATATACTGAACATATTTAAAGACCCATGATGATTATTGCATGAGCATGAAAGAGTTTCAGGATGCATGGGTAATGACTGATAGATATAGATAGAGACTTTAAAATTCAAACTAGAGATATCATCATTCTTCCTTTAGTTAAATAGTGGGACATGTAGGCAGAATATCAGTAAGAGTGCAAGAAACTCAAACAACAGTACTAGTGAATTAGTTCCAACTGACATTTATAGAACATGCCACCCAGCAACAGCAAACCCTTTTTTTTTCATGTATACATGGCCTGTTTGCCAAGATAAACCATTTTCTCAACAACAAAAAAAAGACCAATAAATTTAAAATGGTTGCAGGAGGTAAAAACAAGGACACACTGAACCCTTATCTCAAATGTAAACTCATTATATTTGCATTATGTCATTAAAATTTTAAAATTAATATTGCAGGAGTTTAAATTGTTGTCCTATTAACTCACTGTGTGACTCCTGCTAAGATTCACTTTGTGCTTTAAATGTAGTTTTCCAAAATATAAGTATATGTATTTAAGGAGATGTTTCTCTAAACCATTTCCCACTATTATTCATGAAAGTAATGCCTAGTGTGCATATGCAAATTCAGCATACACACACACACACACACACACACACACACACACACGATCATTTTAAAATCTTAAATTTTAAAGGAATCTGTCCTATTTATGGAATATTTGATGGTTTTTCTTTTATATTTTCTTTTATATTTTATATTTTTAGCACTAAAATATACTTTAAACCCAAACAATGTAGGACTTCTAGGGTTAGAAATTCTTAACTTATGCAAATAACTAACTTTAGCTAATTTATTATAATATAAGATGGGTATGTCAAGAGAGGTAGTTTTCAGTGATCTGAATCATAGAGTAACATCTCAAGGTCATTAGATAAGGAGCAAGACTAAAAGTACTTGGATTTGCAGCCTAGTATATGAACCCAATATTTGAGCTATGCAAAATGTTTATGAAATATAGAATAACAAAAATGGAATTGATGTAAAACACAGATTATAAGTCTACTTTTACATTTGAAAGTATAAAAAGTGATTGTTTAAAGCATCAATTATTCCATAACAGTTTTTTAAAGAATGACCAAGTCATAGATTACAGCTATTCTTGACTTAGTTATAAGAGTAAGAATAATTATGGCAATGTATTTCAAAGTGTGGTAGTAGTGGTTTTAATCTTGCAAAGTTATAGTCAAAGGGAGTACTAGTACTATGTGGATAGGACGAAAATAATCCTAGTCTTCAAGATATATTAGAAATATTTATCCAGTTAAACCCATGGTAATATGAAGATATTTACTATACTAATAAATAATATAAATCTTTATGAATATTTCACATGAAGTCATATCAGTCTAATCCATTATATAAACCCATTTTGGGGCCTGGTAGAAACTCCTCTTATTTCAGGTACAAAAGTATATTTGTCACCGTATTTAGGGCACTCTGGATTACTTAGAACAAGATCTCATTTTGAAGTGATCATACTGTTTACTGTATAAAGTCACAGTTACTTCTTTATGACAAAACATCAAGTTTTCTATGTATGGCTTGTAGAGGTGACCACTTGGCCAACTACACCATTGAATCTTTTAGAAGACTTTACTTTCTGCCCACTCAGATTTGAATATCCCATGCACTATTCTACAAACAGGAGACCAAGAAAAAGTTGCTATTTACAAACAAATACACTTATATTATTTTACTAATTAATAAAGTATTTTTGAAAAATGTTAAGTATACACTAAAATATTTGAAAAGCTACATCATGTATATATTTTATAGTTTATTTTAATATGGACCATTTCTGCTTCTCATAGTACTGTAAAGTATTTTGAACATTAACAGGGAAGAAAAGTATTCATCAATATCATCCAGCTACAAGGGTTGCAACCAACACCATTGACCTGTCTGCAAGATACACTGGTCCAAGAGTGGCACTAATGTGATGGGAGTATCCAAGAACTTTTTGAGGAATTGTTTTTAAGTACCAATAAGATGGGACCCATACCTGCCACTGCAAAAGTGGCCAATAATATGAGATTAGATAGTCATATGTAGGGAAAACCTACTACTGTTATTTTGCTAAAGGAAACTAGAAATAAAATGACTCCTAATGACATGTTGCTATACCAACACATCAATGAATTGCTCAAATCTTAACAAAGAAGACTCTTTGTTTAGTTGGTGGTAATTCACACAGAGAACCACAAATGAAATATCAGTAGAGAACCTAATTGAGTTTTTTAACATAAAAGATGTGAATTTTTCCACATAAGATAAGTAAATGAAATTAGAACCCAACACCTTACATCACAGTCAAGAGTTGGAATGAGATACTTTGAAGAGCTAATCTGGCCATAGTAAAGAAAATTGTGCAACTTGAGACAAAAGAATCTTGCTGCTCTGTTCTAAAGAAAGCCCGACTCAGGTCCCTGTTTATGTACACATGGGAAGGCTATGCACAGAGTTTGTACAGCTGTGAAGGTGACCTAACATACATGTTGATTTCTAGAATTTAGAATCAATTATACCGATAAAGGAATTACGAAAAATGTTTGGAGAAAAATAGAACTGTAAAGAATGAGGAAATATTGTGGTAACATAGTGTATATTTAGTAAATTATGAAAAGAAAAGGATAGAATAAGTAATGCTATTAAATTTTATTTATTTAAATAAAGTGCTAAAAAGGAAGGGAAAAGGCCACGTTAATATTTTCGCATCCACAAAATGCCTAAGGAGACATTAAATATAGCAGACTGGGTGCTTTGAGGAACGATCCTAATGGGGTAAGGTTAATGAAATGAATGTAAAACCAAAGGTCAAGTGTTAGAAATTAAGTATTAGATGTTTAGGTCTTGAAAGAATTAATGAGAATATGAAATAAAGACTGAGAGTGGCTCAGTTACGACTTACCCAAGGTTATAAAACACAATGCAAAGAAACAAAACCGCTGAGTATGAAAGGAAACAACTAGCTACTAAAACCAAAATGAAAATCATGCACTGGAGTCTAACAGAATTAGACAACCTTATTTATGTTGTGTGTGTGTTTGTGTGTGTGTGTGTTTGTGTGTGTGTGTGTGTGCGTGCGTGTGTGTGCGCGTGTGTGCGCGTGTGTGTGCGCGTGTGTGTGTGCGTGTGTGCGTGTGCGTGTGTGCGTGTGCGCGTGTGTGTGCGCATGTCTGTGTGTGCGCGTGTGTGTGAGTGTGTGTGTGCACGTGTGTGTGTGCGT
>JADRCD010201456.1:0-27089 GCA_019843815.1 Montemys delectorum
CATGACTCTGCTACAGTTATGTAAAACTGTTAATATCCAGGCTGGCGAGACACTAGTCATCACAAGGCATGAGACTCTGACTTAGAATCCCTAGTACCCATGTACAGAAGCACACATCTGTAACCCTAGCACTGGCAGGGAGATGCAACAGGTAGATGCTGGGGCTTGCTGCATACATACACATGAAAACATACATGCACAACATATACAAAAACCTGTTAACACTAGTGAAAATGGAATAATGACCATCACAAACATTTTACATTACTTTCCTAACTTTCTTTTCTACTTTCTATGACCTAAAATGAGTTCAAAGTGTCATTAGGGCTGGGATAGGGCTCAGTTAGTAGAACACTTGCCTAGCATGAATAAAGCTCTAATTTCAATCCCTAGCACAAACAAAAACAAAACAGATACAGTGGTTCAGGCCTGTAATCCCAGCACAGGGAAGGGGAGGGGAGAAGGATCAGAAGTTCAAGGTCCTCCTCGGCTCTACAGTGAGCTCAAGGCCAGCTTGAAATCTTGTCTCAAAAAAAAAAAAAACAAAAAAACAAAAAAACAAAAACTATTGGGGCTGGAGAGATGGTTCAGTGGTTGAGAGCTTCCTGTTCTTCCAAAGGACCCAAATTTGATTCCCAGCACTTATATTAAGTGTCTCAGAACTGCTTGTAACTTCAACTTCAAGAGACTCAACACCCTCTTCTGGCCTCTTGAGGGTAACTGCACACACATAGCACACATTCATTCACACATACATGTACACATAGAAATAAAAATAAAATGATAAATCTTTATATATATATATATATATATACACACATACATAAAGATATAGCATATCCTAGCATGTGCAAAGCTCTAGTATTCCCAACACTGCAGAGGTGGGAAGAAGGGAGAGAGAGAAGGAAAAAAAGGGGGGAAAGAAGGGAAGGGAAAAGAGAGGAAAAAAGAAGGGAGGAAGAGAGGGGTCAGGGTTATAACCAACAAAAACATTAAAAAAGAGGGTAGGATAAAGATCTAACCAGTCCCTAAGTCAATATAGTCTCCCTGGGAAGAAAGGGCTTAGAACTAGACAGAGGTGCTACAAGAGTGCTGGTAATTATCTGCCTCTGGTCTGGACAGGTAGTTATATTCAGTGAAAATTCATCAACTGGGGGCTGGAGAGATGGCTCAGCAGTTAAGAGCAATGACTGCTCTTCCGAAGGTCCTGAGTTCAAATTCCAGCAACCACATGGTGGCTCACAACCATCTGTAATGAGATCTGATACCCTCTTCTGGTGCATCTGAAGACAGCTACAATGTACTTACATATAATAAATAAATAAATCTTTTAAAAAATTCATCAACTGGTATGATTATTAAATGTAGAGTTTTTAAAATATATTGCATTTCCCCCAAATTATTTTAATTTTTTAAAAAGATTTATTTGTTTTATGTATATGAGTACAGTGATGCCTCTTCAGACACACCAGAAGAGGCATCAGATCCCATTATTGATGGTTGTGAGCCTCCATGTGGTTGTTGGGAATTGAACTCAGAACCTCTGGAAGAGCGGTCAGTGCTCTTAACCCCTGAGCCATCTCTATAGCCCCAAAGTATTTTTTTTTAAGATTTATTTATTTATTACTTATATGAGTACACTGCAGCTGTCTTCAGACACACTAGAAGAGTGCCTTGGATCCCATTACAGATGGTTGTAAGCCACCATGTGGTTCCTGGGAATTGAATTCAGGAACTCTGGCAGAGCGGTAAGCTGGCTGAACCATCTCTCCAACCCCCCAAAGTATTTTAATTTAAAATAAATTATTTATTTTTATTTTATGTATATTCACGTTTTTCCTGCATGTATGTAATACTGGCAGAGGCCAGAGGAGGGCATACAATCTCCCAACTAAAGTTGTTAGCCACTGTGTTGATGTTGGGACTCAAACCCTGGTCCTCTGGAAGAACACATGTGCTCTTAAAGGAGTTACGTACTTTATTTTATGCATCTGAGTGTTTGCCAGCATATATGTATCTACACTATGTGCTTGCCTTTTGCCTTTGGAGGCCAGAAGAGGACACCATATCCCCTGGGACTAGAGTTGCAGGCAGTTGTGAGCTACCATGTTGGTACTGAGAACTGAACCCAGGTCCTCTGCAAGAACAGCAAGTGCTCTTAACCACTGAGGTGCTTCTCCAGCCTCCACTTCAAATATTTTTAAGATAGTTTTATCTCCAGGAACAAAGATATTAGGAAGATTTAAAATCCGTTCAATTTAAGTAGTCCAATACTAACATAACAAGTCAAAAAGGCAAGGCCACTAGGCCCAGCAGAATTATGAAATTAAACTCGGCCTACTACTCACCTCATTTTGAACACCAGATCTCCTGTGTTTTGAAAGAAATACAGAAATGTACACAAGATAATCAAGACATAGAATAAGAATAGACAAGATCGAGTGCCTAACTGGAGAGCTATCCAACACCAACAAGATTCACAGTCTGTGAAGACTGTGCCCAACTGACAGGATGGAGGTTAACTGGGTTAGAAAGACCCCACATAACTGCGAGCACCACCATCCTCTGGGATGGGCTCCAGGCTGCATAGCAGGTAGAAAGCTAGCTTTCTGCTTCCTAACTGCAGCTGCAACATGACCAGCTGCTTCCAGCTCTTGCTGCAGTGACTTCTCCACCATAACAGACTGTGCCTCAAATAGTAAGCCAAAATAAAGCCTTCCTGGACCTGGAAGAATGTCTCAGTGGTTAAGAGGACTGCTGTCCTTCCAGGGGACCTAGAACCTACATAAGCACCTAGCACCCACAGCAAGTGGCTGATAACTCCCATAAGCCCAGCTCCAGGAGAACGGACACTCCTTTCTGGCCTCTGCAGATATCCACATTCACACGACAGAAACACAAGCACGTATTACACAGAAGTAAGAATAAAATAAACATTTTTAAACATAAAATAAACCTTTTCTTCCTTTAATTTGTTTTGTCAGATATTTCATCACAACAATAAAAAAAAAAAGAAAAAGTAACTGAGACAGTGGATGTCACAACATACAAACTAGAGCTGGGAACGGTGACTCACTCTACAATCCTAGCACGCAGGAGGAAGAGGTGGGCAGATTTCTGTAAGTTTGAGGCCAGCCTGTTCTATATAAGAAGTTCCAGGCCAGCTGAGGCTACCTACATAGTGAGACCCTGTCTCAGAAAAAAAAAGAAAGAAAGAAAAAGGAAAAAAGAAAAAAGAGAAAGGAAGGAAGGAGGGAAGAAAGGAGGGAGGGAAGAAAGGAAAAGGAAAAAAAAGAGGACAGGGGGCTGGAGAGATGGCTCAGTGGTTAAGAGCACTGTCTGTTCTTCTAGGAGTCCTGAGTTCAATTCCCACTAACCACATGGTGGCTCACAACTACCTGTAATGGGATCCAATGCCCTCTTCTGTTGTGTCTGAAGACAGCAACAGTGTACTCACATACATTAAATAAACAAATAAGTCTTAAGGGGGGAGGAAGGAAGGAAGGAAAGGAGAAAGGCAGCTTGGGATTTTACACACAGGCACTTCACTGAAAAATAGGTTGGTTATTCAAAGCAGATACAGATTAATTATAAATTCATCCAAGTGGCTACCAATATAACAGAAATGGGGTCAGGGTGGGCAGGGAGGAACCATTACAATGTATGCCTACTGCTGTAGGAATCCTACCAACTAGATGTCAAACCAAAAATTCCTCTATCCTTCCTGTAACAGAAGTAAAAACTGAAAGCTATGAGACAGCTCAACCAGTAAAGTGCTTACCATGTAAACACAGGGGCCTGCGCTCAGATCCTCAGACCCACGTGGAAGGGCTGCATGTGCATACAATCCCAGCACCAGGAAGGCAGCCTCAGGGCTTGGTGAACAGTAAGTCTAGTGTCAATCAGTGAGTTCCCTGTTCAGTGAGAGACTGACTCAAAAATCAAACTGAAAAATGACTGAGGAAGACACGAGACACCCACCTCTGGCTTCTACATTCATGTGTGCACACACATGCACCAGCACCTGCATGGGCAGGTACACATGAACACATGCAGACCAAAAAACTCAGAAAATGTTTTCACCAAGAAAAATATGAGTTAAATTCACTCTTTGCATGTATGTATTTATGTATGTATATATGTATATATGTATGTATGTATTTAAAAATAAAGTCTTACTATATCACCCAATCTAACTTTTGGCCTCAAGATTCCTATGTAGCCAAGCTGACATGACTCATACTTCAATGTCCTGGATGATGGGAAAACAAGCTTCAAATTCTTCTCTGTACAGTGATTTTTATCATATATGCATATGTTTATATGCATGTATGTGTATTTACATAAATATAGGCATGGATATACAAACACATGCACATACATACCTAGTCTATTAAGGCTCTCTCTTTAGCAGTTTGTCAGAATGCTTATTTCCATAGAAACCTAGAATAAAGTGCAGAGAGAAAAAAATCTTTTTTTTTGTTTTTTGGTTTTTGGTTTTTCAAGACAGGGTTTCTCTGTATAGCCCAGGTTGTCCTGGACCTCACTCTGTAGACCAGGCTGGCCTCGAACTCAGAAATCCGCCTGCCTCTGCCTCCCAAGTGCTGGGATTAAAGGCATGCACCACCACCGCCCAGCAAAAAAAAATCTCTTTATGTAGTATTTTTTGTTTTTATAATAGAGACATATACAACCTCTCGTTTTTAAACATGCCACTTTCATGGTTACATATTTACTTACCACGCATACCTGTATCCCTGTTGATAGCCACAGCATCTTTATGAAGTATTATGACTAGTAACAGAAATGGCTACTATGATTGCTATTGTATTTTTATCGTTCCTCTGAAATATATTTAATTTTTCCTTTTCTTTCAATAGCTTCTACATTTATACAGCCTGTCCTGGGGAAGCACACATGCTCCGGCACCTGTGTAGAGTCAGCTCTTCTTCCCCTACACATGGGAGCTGGGGATTGAACATCAGGTTCACGCTGCAAAAGCCTTTACCTGAACTATCCTGCCAGTGTTTTTTCCACAGTTTTTAATTTTATGTCTTTTCATAATACTTTTTATTTTTTGCTTTCACCAATTAAATTTCTAATAAGTCAAGCCTTTAATGTAGCAAGAGAAAGATAAAGCTTAAATATTTAGTTACAAAGAAATCTGCTTGGAATTGAGAGATGGTTCAGTGATTAAGAGCATTTACTACTCTTGCAGAGGACCCAAGTTCAATCCCCAAGGGGCTGTTCACAACAGTCTGTAATTCCAGCTTCAGGAGTCTGATGCCTCTGGCTTTCTCTGACAGCTGCACTCAAATGAAGACACACAGACACACTCACATACATATAATTTAAAAAAATAAAAGTAAGCCTTAAAAATTAATGTATGACGGGGGGTGGGGGTGGGGTGGCACATGCCTTTGATCCCAGCATTCAGGAAGCAGAGGCAGGCAGATCTCTGTGATTTTGAGGCCAGCCTGGTCTGATAGAAAAACTCTGTCTGGGGAATATTGGGGAATATATGTATTTGTGTACGGATGTACGTTCGTATGTAATATGTACATACGTATGTATGCATGGATGTATGTGTATAATGTATATATTTTTAAAAATTTTAAGCCTGCTTAACAATATATATCTAAGTAGAAATTCATGGGATGGAGAGATGGCCATCTCTCCATCTTTCAGTAGTGGTTTCTGTTCTTGCAGAGGGCTAGACAGAGTTCAGTTCCCTGCACCTCTGTAGGCTCACAACTGCCCATAACTACAGTGCTGAGGATCACTGTAGGTGCCTACACACAGGCACATCCACACAGGAATACACATATAAATAAATGTCATTAAATTTAAAGAGAACTGGCAAGACTAGGCATGGTAGACTGGGCCTGGAATTTCAGCCAAAAAAAACCAATTGAGTTTGAAGAAAATAGAAAGACCCTATTTAGCTGGTTCTCCAGTGAGAAATGCTAGCCCATACTTGAGTGCTTACAGCTGTCTTTTTTTTTTTTTTTTTTTTTGGTTTTTTGAGACAGGGGTTCTCTGTGTAGCTCTGGCTGTCCTGGAACTCACTCTGTAGACCAGAGTGGCCTTGAACTCAGAAATCCACCTGCCTCTGCCTCCCAAGTGCTGGGATCAAAGGCGTGCGCCATCACTGCCCGGCTACAGCTGTCTTTTAAAAGCCCTCTTCCATTCCTTAAAACAGAACTTAAGTCCTATGAGGTAGATACTAACATTAATCCCATTTTTCAGACAAAGAAACAGGTTTGTTGTATAGCCAGGATTTAAAACCAAAAAAAGCCAGCTCCAGGACTTATCATCTTAATGAATAAGAAATTAAAAATTTAACTTCTGCTCCAGGCACTTCAGCCTGTAATGTCAGAACTCATAAGACTAAGGCAAAGGACTAGTACAAGTTTAGATCAACCACATAGTAAGTTCTATATCAGCCTGTGCTACAATATGAGACCCTGTACCAAACCAACAATGGTTTAATTTATATGATTATGAATTAACAGGATGCGACTGCCAAAGAAACAATTCTATTATTTTAAAACCAATGTAAAGCCAGGAATAGAGACTCACATCCATAACCCTGGGGAAGGAAAACAGGGAGGGAGAGAAAGAGGTGCATACCAGCAAGCAAGTCAGTCTAGGCCATCAATGAGTTCATGGTTCTATAAGATCTCAAGTAGACAGGGTGGAAAGCCCTGGAGAAAAGGCTTTGACCTCTAGTCTCTGTATGTGTGCACATGTTCACAGACAATGGTATCTGCATGTGCACATTCACACTAAAACAGAGAGAATAGTATAACCCATAAATAAGTCATTGGTCCTGTGAAGAGTTTCAGATGAAAATAATGACAGAAAAAAAAATCCTTAGAAAAGTTTAATGATGAAAATATTTTGTCAGCTATGTATTGTAGCACATGATTTAAATTCTAGCACTCAGGAGGCAGAGCAGGCAGAGCTCTGTGAGTTTGAGGCCAGCCTGGTCTACATAGTGAGTTCTAGGACAGCTAGAGCTATACAGTGAGACTTAGTCTTGGGGGAGCCGAGGTGTCTTTTGTCTAAAGAAAAGACCTACCAGATGAGGAGTGCACACATGTAACCCAAGCACTCGGCAGGCTGAGTGAGGCAAAAAGATTACTGTAAGCTTAAGGGCAGCCTGGGCTATCCAATAAAACCCACAGAAGAGAACGGAAAAGCAAGAGGAGAAACAATGGATTGTAAACATCTTGAAATATCTGAAATGAGCACATTCTGTGAAAATACAATTTCCAGTTCAGTAAAAAGAAATAATTTGGGCTGGAGAGACGGCTCAGCAGTTAAGAGTACTGACTGCTCTTCTGAAGGTCCTGAGTTCAAATCCCAGCAACCACATGGTGGCCCTCTTCTGGAGTGTCTGAAGGCAGCTACAGTGTACTTACATGCAATAAATAAATAAATCTCTAAAAAAAGAGAATACTTTATAAAAATCTGTCATCTGGTGGTGTATGCCTGTAACCCTAGCAACTGGGGATAGGCGTGGGGCTAAAGCATTTGAGTTGCTGCAAATTTGAGGATAGCCTGGGCTACATAGTGAGTTTAAGTGGAATATATAGCAAAAACCTGTCTCAAAACACAAACACAAAAAGTTAGTTATTCAAATAATTTTGTCTTAGAAACTATGAAAGTGAACTCTCAAAATGTAAAAATAAAAGTTATCTTGCAAACCATTTCTAAGGGTTCATTAGTCTTCAGGAATCCTTTAAGTCCTGTTATCACAGGTTAAGATGGAAGGGAGTAAAGTATTAAAAAGCAAGCATGTTTAGTTTTTGGGGGTTGGGGGTGTTTGTTTGTTTGGAGGAGGGCACAGGTGTGGAGCAGTCAGAGGATAACTTTCAGGATGAGGTCTCTCCATCTACCTACCCTGTGGGTCCCTGAGATAAGGTCAGCAGACTTGGTGACAAGCATCTTTATCCACTGAACCATCTCGCCAGCCCCAATTTATAGTTAATCATCTTTAAAACCCTTACAAACCCCCGACTTAGTTTCTTCTGAGATCCATTATGACACATACCAAAGTAAGTCTAAAAGATGAAGACAGGAGCGCACAGCCTATTTCAAAGTGAGATTTTGTTATAGCTATTTTATATTTCTGGTACTGGGCATCCAATCTAGGGTTTAGGTAATTACCCTACCACTGAGCTCTACCCTAGCCCTCAAGCTGTACTGGGAGCTCATAGCTCAGTTAAGAATTTTGGCTGCAAGGGTAAAACTTGCACATGCCAAGGACTACACATTCACAAGGGTAGAGGGGAGGGAATTATGGTCACAAAGTAGTAATATGAATAATTAAAACTACTTTACTTCTTAAATACACAGCCTGTAATTAAGGCAACAGCAGAGTTTAATAAGTCTTGGGACTTTCTTAACAAATGTTAAGTGCTGCATTCCTGAATCTGCAACCACATGCCAGCACGGTGCTACAGACACCACGTCTGCCATAACACTAAGCTAGTTCCAGGCACAAGATGTTCTAAAACTAAGTCCGCCCAGAGCCAGTACACAAGCGTGACAGAACCTGGGGTCTGGCCGTCGCCTTCATCTCCTGATGCAATTTGAAAATGGACACTTACATGAATTCTAGCAACAAGACAGTGGAAAAGCATTAGTAACTCATAAGATAATCAGTGACTGGAAAAGGCAAGATGCAAAATAAACATTTTATACTCAACTTTGAATCCTGCCACACCGAAAAAAAAAAAAGAGAAATGACTTAAACCATATTGCCTAGTTACGATGATTTCAAACCATTAGGAGAACAGAAAACAAATGACCCAGAAAAATTCTAAGTCAAATGAAACACAGCGGCTGACTCTGTAGAAGGGTTTCTTCTAACCTGTGGGTCATGACCCCTGTAGAGGGAGTCATTCTTGCCTAAGACCATCGGAAAACCTAAATATTTACAATTCATAACAGTAGCAAAATAACAGTGATGAAGTAGCAACGAAATACTTTTATGGTTGGGGCCGGGTCACAGCATTAGGAAGGTTGAGAACTGCTGACCTAGAGGAGGCAGGATAAGGGCTTGGAGCCCCGTGAGATAGAAGGAAGAAAGAAATATTCAAAGGCTCAAAGACACTTCCAACGACAGCTATGGAAAAAGAATGAACCTGTTAACTGTTTCTGGTTGCGGGATTTCTGTTTGTTGCAGTGTTGAGAATCAAACCAGGGCTTTAGGAATGCTAAGTAAACATTCTGCCAGGCCAAGGTTACAAGCCTGGTAACTAATTCCAACCGAAAAGGTGAAACAACATGGGGTCCAGAGTCTCACCTAGCATCCAGGGTTAAGTTATGCATTTAGTAAAAGTGAGCTTTGTTTCAAGTGCATTCCCGAGATTAGACCTTTTCCCTCTCCCAACACCCTCCCCCTCCTCGCATAGGCAGATCTGAGCCCACACAAAGCACCGGAACACGGGCGAGCAGAGCGTCCACGCACTTCACGGTGCCATCTCTCGGCGGGAGCCCACAGACACTTTCCCGCTGCTCTGTGCACAGCAACCATGGCCTTGTGTGCAGAATCCCTCCAAGAACTCGGGCCGAGAAAAGTAACCTCTGCTTGAAAGAAAAAGTTCTCTTGGGGAACCTGGGGGTCTGAAAAGCACCCCGCAGAAACAGACCCGGAGGCTTGTGGAACACGAAGCGAGGAGGGAAAAGTCAGAAGACCTGAGTGAGAAGCCGAAGTCAGCCCTTGCCCTTCCTGATCCCGGGTGATGGCGAGCCCGCGGGCTCGGGAGCCTCATCAGGTACTCGGGGGGGTTGCTTGGCCGGGCTGCAGAGAAACCCTGAGGACAAGCTGCGAGTCCCGGGACAGGACGAGGGAAGGAGGGCCGGCCGGCGGGGGCCACGCCCGGTCCAAAGGCCCCCGGCGTGCAGGCCCGCGCCCTTTCCCGGACCTTACCGCAGCTCGGCGGTCCGCACAGCCCTCGGCCCACTCCCGGGGAGACGCTACTTCGCGAGCCGCCGCTCCTCGGGCCGAGCCAGGTCCGGTCGGAGCGAGCTCCGGGCCGCGCAGCCGCGGTCTTCGCGCGCGTCGGAAGCCTGCAGTGCAGGAAGGGTCAAGGCGCGCCCCGCGTGCCAGGCAGCGACGGCCGCACAGCCCAGCGCGCCCGACGCCGTCCGCCCTCAGCGACACGGCCGCGGCGCCGCTTCCCCCGCGCTCGCTTTGGCGGCTGAGCAGCACGGTGCGCGCCGATTGGCCCTCGGGAGGCGTGACGCGCGCCGACGCTCTCCACGGATTGGCCGGGCCGCGGTGCGTGTAGGGAGTAAACAAAACCCGCCCCCGGGCTCGCCCCCAGGGCCAGAGGCGAAGGTGGGCGGCGGGCTTGCGGGAGCCTGCTCCGGCCCTTTGACCTCCGAAGCCGCTCTCCGCTAGGGGCCGCCCTGAGACTCTGTCTGTCGCTGGACCCCTGCCACCTAGAGGGCGGCCAAGCAGCCTGAACCCTGAGTGTCTAAGCTCGCCCTTCCCCCTCCACCACTTCAGCCCCTCTCCTCCACCACCTCCGCCCACCACCTCGCTTCTCTGAGCTCTGGAGTGTGGTTCTCTTTTTTTTCATCCCATCTCTCTTAAGAAGACTGGAACTAGGGTCTTTACTTCTGGGCCATGGACCTTTGCTGAGCCACTACTCCAGGAACACCCGGAAGGCAGAGGGATAACCGTGACCCTGAGGCCACGCGTGGACCCCTGAGGAGGCGTCATGCTTCAGTTCCTGGGAAAGTGTAGCTATACATGAAGGCCAGATGCCCTCAATCACATCGAAGTTGAACAGAAAAAGTTGGAGGCACACAATCTCAAGTACCCAGTCATTTACTAAGTAATTCGGGTTGGTTTAGTGCCTCATGGCTTTAATGCCAGCACTCCAGAGGCAGACACTAGCAAATCTCTTGAGTCTGAGGCTAGCCTAGTCAACATAGTGAGTTCTGAGCCAGCCAGGGCTAGACACTTAGACTCTCCCCCAACCCCTCAAAATAAAAAGGTGTTTTGCCCTTTCAAGTGCATGGATCTGTATGAGGCATAGCTACTGTGGAAGTTTGGAAGTAAGATAAGAGAACCTGACTTTAAAATGATACTTTGATCTTTTTCATTTTAATTCCTTCATAGCTCTATGAGCCAAACACTATTTATGATGCTAGGGACATGTGTACAAAAGAGACAAAAATTCTTGGCATTATTGAGCTTATGTTCCAATAAGGTAGGAATGATGCTCCTCAAAATACTAAAACAAACAAACAAAAAACAAAAACAAAAACAAAAGCAAAAAAAAAAAAAAAAAAAAAAAAGCAAATAGCAGTAGTGTGATAAGGGAAGACAACTCTGAGAGGGAGCTATTGACCTAAATACCAGCCCAGAGTGTCACCCCATGCTTCTGGGAGGCAGAGTCTGGAATTTAGACCAACTAGGTCTACACGAGATCCTTTCTCAAAAACATTAGATAGATAGATAGATAGATAGATAGATAGATAGACAGACAGACAGACAGACAGACAGACGGTCGGTGGTGGTGCACGCCTTTAGTCCCAGCATTTGGGAGGCAGAGGCAGGCAGATTTCTGAGTTCGAGGCCAGCCTGGTCTACAGAGTGAGTTCCAGGACAGCCAGGGAATACACAGAGAAACCCTGTCTCAAAAAAACAAAAAGAAATACAAAAGAAGAAGAAGAAGAAGAAGAAGAAGAAGAAGAAGAAGAAGAAGAAGAAGAAGAAGAAGAAAGAAAGAAAGAAAGAAAGAAGGACAGATAGATGAGATCAAAAATTGATGATATACATAGGTAGAAACAAAGACAGACAGACAGACAAACAGAATAAATGCATAAAGAGGTGAGGAAGCCAAGAGAGCGAACACCTTTGGCTTTCTCTCTGGAAGATTTGGAGACTATTTCTGTACAATTATTATGGGTAAAATCTTCCCAAAATTCCAAACATACAGTAATCCAAGTGGCTGATTCTAAAATCCAATAACCTCAATTGAATGAGTGCCTTTTGCACTGACAAGTAAATGTGGATTTATTTAATTTCCACAAGAAATCGTGTTTAATAAATACTTAACATGCTAGGTAATTGTGGTGCACACCTTTAGTCCCAGCACTTGGGAATCAGAGGTAGGCAGGTCTCTGAGTGTCAGACCAACCTAGTCTACAAAGTGGGTTCCAGGATAGCCAAGGCTTCACAGAGAAACCCTGTCTCAAAACAAACAAACAAACAAATTAGCAATCCTAGCGTTAAAGATAAAAAGCCAGCATGACAGAAATAAATCTTTACTTCAATCCAGTAGAAAAAAAAAATATGAAGCACCTCAACATGTATAGCTCCAAGACAGGCAGACACATTAAATGTTTGGGCTAATGTGGAGAAAGGAATGCCCAGAATCTCATTTCCTGTTAACTAAACACTACATGCCCATGCTAGAATAGGGGGGTGGGGAATGCAAAAGTATAGAGATGAAAGGACAACTTGCAGGAATTGATTCTAGTCTTCCACTCTGTGGGTCTTGGGGATTAACATAATGTTTTCAGGTTTAGAAACAAATGGCTTTACCCTCTCAGCCATCTTGCTAAGGTGAAAACTTGAAGACAAAAATTGATTTGAACCAGTCACAGTGGTACATGCCTTTAGTCTCAGCACTTGGGAGGCAGAGGCATGTAGATCTCTGTGAGGTTCAGGCCAGCCTGGTCTACATATTGAATACCAGGCAAGCCAGGGCTACATAAGGAATCATGTCTCAAAAAGCCAAAGACAAAACAAAACAAAACAACAAAAAAGAAACCCTAAGGTGAACAATATGAAGTTACTATACGGTTTGGCATGCTGTTGTGAGAGTTAGCATGAGACATGCAGTGTAGACAGTTAGTGTTCAATAAGCAAGCCTTTGAAAGAGATCACTTAAAAGTCCACATTCCACAATATCTTCCAAGGCCTCAAAGTAAAACACACAGTGGAAGACTTCAAATTTTCCATACCCTAGTTTGATCTAGCTGTGAATTTCCATGACCTAAGGACGGTATGCTGCAGAAGACAAGTAAACACTGGTTTCACATCAGGCCAAAAATTCAGAACAAGGAAGAACAGCTTGGGTTTGAAGCCAGATACTGAGAGTTCTCCCGTACAGAATAAATTGAGTTGCTGCAGGGATGAAAATTCATGTAAATCAATTTTTCGTTCCCACTCATAGTTTCAATTTAGAAATGTGCACCAAGAGCTTTCTGTCTCCCTTCTCATTCCTCCATTAAGGGATCCTGTTTCCTCTGAAAAAGAAATTAAATCTTTACCATCTCCAGTGCCAGATTATAGATGTCTGAACTTCCATGGTATATTTATTGACTCAGCACTTACTAGGCACTTACTATGTGCCAAACACTGTGCACAGATCGGAAACAGAAGCATAAATGTCTCAAGAGCTGTTAAGTGCTATCTCATGAGCTTACAACAATCCCTCAGCTTACCCAGTTAATATCTTTTTTGTATATCTTTTTTTTTTTTGTATTTTCCAGACAGGGTTTCTCTGTGTATTCCTGGCTGTCCTGGAACTCACTCTTCCCATAAAGTTTTGTCTGCCTTACTAACATTTACTAAAGCTGCAATAATTCAAGCCAGGCAGTGATGGCGCACACCTTTGATCCCAGCACTTGGGAGGCAGCGGCAGGCAGATTTCTGAGTTGGAGGCCAGCCTGGTCTACAGAGTGAGTTCCAGGACAGCCAGGGCTACACAGAGAAAAACCCTGTCTCGAAAAACAAAACAAAACAAAACAACAACAATAACAACAACAACAACAACAAGCTGCAATAACCCACTTGGATCTATAGCCTGTCGGCCTCTCAGTGCCTTCAGAGTGAAAGCAATTCATTTTCAGTGCCATCATTGATAAATATACAGCAGCTAGCCAGTAAGTATATTCGGAAAGAGAAGCAAAGGATAATGAACAAGTAGTGCACACCTGTTACCCTTGGTACAAGGAAGACTAAGACTGCAGTTGTGAGTTCAAGACTAACCTGGGGTACAGAGTGAATTTAAAAACAACCCTAGAGATTTGGAAACTCCCATTTTAAACTGATATATTTTTTTAAAAAAGAACAAAAACTCTGCACGTACCTCACTGAGTGAGAATTTGCCTATGGCATACAAGGTCCTGGGTTTGGTCAGATGGGGACATATACAGATAAAGCCACCCTTGGTCAACATGGTGGTTCCTGCCTGTACTAGTGAAGCAGAGGTAGGAAAATCAGGAATTCAAAGCCAGCCTCTATTACATAGTAACTTCAAGGCCAGCTCAAATGAAGAAATCCTACAAGAAAACATGTCTGAAAAATAACCACAGGGCCAGTGAGATGCTACATGGGTGTCTTAGTTAGGGTTTCTACTGCTGTGATAAAACACCATGACCAAAGAGCAACTTGGGTAGGGAAGGGTTTACTTGGCTTACACTTCCACATTGTAGTCTGTCACTGAAGGAAGTCAGGACAGGAACTGACAGGGCAGGAACCTGGAGGCAGGAGCTGATGCAGAGGCCATGGAGGAGTGCTGCTTACTGGCTTTCTCCTCAAGGCTTGCTCAGCCTGCTTTCTTCCGGAACCCAGGGCTGTCATCCCACAAATGACACCTCCCACAATGAGCTAGACACTCCCCCATCAATCACTAATTAAGAAAATGTCCTACAGCTGGATCTTATGGAGGTATTTCCTCAATTTCCTCATCTCCTTTCAGATGACTCTAGTTTGGGTCAAGTTGACATAAAACTGGCCAGGACAATAGGTAAGGCTCTTGCCACACACACCAGATGGCCTGCTGAAGAGTTAATCCCCCAGTACTCATGGTGGATGGAAAGAACCAAGAACAACTGCCCTCTGACCTCTGTGTGCACATCATAGCACATACAAGTCCACACATGCACACACAGTAATAATAAATAGATAAACTTACAAGTCAACCTTCCTCCGGGCACTCCTGAGACAGAGACAGGTGGATTTCTGAAAGTTCAAGGCCACCCTTGCACTAAAGAGTAAGTTTCAGGACAGCCAGGGATACTCAGAGAAACCCTGTCTAGAAAAAAACAGAAAAGGAGGAGGCGGGGAGGAGGGGGGGAGGAGGAGGAGGGGGGGGAGAAGAAGAAGAAGAAGAAGAAGAAGAAGAAGAAGAAGAAGAAGAAGGTCAACCTTTTTTATAAGTGTGTATGTGGGCTTCAGAATCATCGATGGAAAGGGGACTACAAAACTGCGGCCTATTAAAGTCAAGGAACTTCATATGATGTAGGTCTCCTGCTGCATGTGGCTTCCTGGGTTTCTCTGACTTTAATGTCCTAGGAATCAACTGGGGAATTCTCATTAAACTTTGTCTTACAAGGTGTGACCTAGATTCCACATTTCCTACAACCTCACAAAGGGATGCTGTGGCCACTTCACTCAGCCAAACACACTGTGAGCACAAACACCCATTTCGACACCTTTTTAATCATGCAGAAAATCTGCTTCCAGAACAGTTCCAAACACGGTTTTGTTGTTGTTGTTGTTTTGTTGTTTAAAGCATTCTCCTCTTTGCCCAATCCATTCAATGACTGAAGAAAGAAAAAAAAACATTAATAGGAATGTCCACCTGAGGGTTGTCTGGTAGCTATAATCCTACTGTGTACAATTAATCACTGTAACAGTGCAGGGTAGAATGGAAACCTCAAATGTGAAATACAGCTTCCCCCCCCCATCCATTTCTGGAAATTGGAAATTAGGGCAGTAGACCAATTTCAATTACTCTTCATGAAAGCAATTTCTTAATTTCACACCTAGCCTTTTTATTTATCTGCTTAAAAAGGAGCTCACTCTGTAGCCCAGGCTGGCCTGGAACTCTGCATCCTCCAGCTTCTGTCCCAGCTACTTGGAGACTTCAAGTCTAGCCTGGGCTTACATGGGTCCCTGTCTCAAAAAACAAGTAAATAAAGATTATGTATAAATACTCTTGCTGATGAACGTTTTGGTTTTTACCCCCTTTCCCCCTCCTATCATGAGGCTCTGAATCTCTTTGTACATGTCTCTTGCATCTGTAAAAATGTCTTCAGAGTTTTAGATCTTCAGAGAGTGACAGTCAAAATAGTTAACAACTAGCAGTACAAAGATCTAAGTTTGTCTGCTGTAAAGATTGTGACAAAAAAAAAAATCTTTTTAAAAAGAATTTTATTTAGAGTGTGTGTGGTATATGCATGTATGTGCACCTGTGAGCAGACATGTTCCTCTACATGGACCTGTGCAGGCCAGAGAGCAACACTGGATGTATTTTTCTATCTTTTTTTTTTTTTTAAGACAACTCTCTTACTGAACTTGGAGCTTGTCACTTGGCTAGGCTGCCTGTCAGCGAGCCAGCACAGCTCTGGGAACCACCTGTCTGGGCCCACTTCCTGACACATAGTTGTCTGCAGCCCCACCCAGTATTTTTCACATGGATACTAGACATAGAACTCAAGTAGGTCTCATGCTTTACCCAGCAAGCACTTTACCATACTGAGTCATCTCCCCGGTCTCCTACAAAAACAACTTTTGTTTTGTTTTGAGACAGAGTTCTACAATGTAACCATGGCTGTCTCGAACTCCTTTATGCAAATAGTCAAAGCTAGGCTTCTTCTGCTCAAAGATCTTCCAGCTTCCACACCCCAAGTACTGGGATTAAAGGTGTGTGCCACCAGGCCCAGCTTGTCATAAATGGTTACATTCTGGTGGTTTGTTTGAGGATATAGCTACAAAGAACCAGAGTGGGGAATAGCTAGGAAAAGTCAATCCTAGGATGTTACTAAAATAGTCACTGCTGGAGGCTACTGAGCCTTGATCTCATGGGGACTCTTTAAGGAGTGTGAACCCCTTGTGGCTCCCAGCTCCATTCTTACAGTTACCCCATTCTTACATGTTAACCCCTCTACCGCATTCATATTTGACCTGGGTGAAAAATACTAGGGTGAATTCAGACACACACAACAAGCTCATCTTACAATGCTTATGGAAGCTTTTTACCACAGACAGTAGCACACAGGTAATCCCAGCACTTGGGAAACATAACACCAGGGAACTTTATTAAAATACAGAATTTTGTTCTTGAGATCTGAGATGCAATTTTAATTTTTCTGTGTGTGTTTGTGTGTATATGTTGCGATACTAGGGAATAAACCTAAGAACTCACATACACTAGGTATACACGCGCGTGCACACACACACACACACACACACACACACACTTTGTGTTGTTTTGTTTTTTGAGGTATAGCTCTAGCTGTCCTACAAATTGCCATGTAGACTAGGATGGCTTCAAACTCAGAGAGATCTGTCTGCCTGTCTCCTGAATATTGGGGTTAAAGGTGTACCCTACCATCCCCAGCCTATACATATATATTCAAACAGGAGAATGCACAATCAATAATGAATGTCTTGATGGGAGATGATTCTACATGGAATATATTGTAGTTTCAATTCCTATTGCTGGCAGAACACTAGACAAAAGTGATGTAGGGAGAAAGGGTTTATTTTGTTCACAACTCCAGGTTACAGAGCGTCATTTTGGGGAAATTAAGGCAGCAGGTATGCCCAGCAGCAAATGAGATTACATCCATAGTTGATGGTGGAGTAGTAGAGATAGTTCAGGGGTTAGGAGTGCTTTCTGTTCTTGTTTTTTGTTTTTTGTTTTTTTTCGAGACAGGGTTTCTCTGCATAGCCCTGGCTGTCCTGGAACTCACTCTGTACACCAGGCTGGCCTCAAACTCAGAAATCCGCCTGCCTCTGCCTCCCAAGTGCTGGGATCAAAGGTGTGTGCCACCACTGCCTGGTTGCTTTCTGTTCTTAAAGATGACCTGAGTTATGTTTCTAGTACCCACATAGTGCATTCCAGGAGATCTGGAATGCCCTCCTCTGGCTTCTAAGAGCACCTTCCTTGAACACATAGCATACACATACACATAAATAAAAATAAATCTTTAAGGTATGCTCACAAGCCAACCTAATCTAGAGAATTCTAGATAATGTCTTCTTATCTCCATAATGGCTCTGTCCATCCTCCTCCTCATTAGACTATTGCTTTGAAAACACAATATAAACTCTTGTCCTTTCCTCAAAGATCTCAGTGTTTATCCAAATGTCCCACAGGGCTTCTCAGCCTGTGGTCTCGACCAACAGAAAATACAGATGTTCACACTGTGATTCATAACATACAAAATTACAGTTATGAAGTAGTAATGAAAATAATCTTATGGTTGGGGTCACCCCCACATGAGGAACTCTGTTAAAGTAGCATTAGGAAGGCTGAGAACCACGACACTATAGAATGATGCAATGGGCTCAGAGAAAGTAGAGATGTCACTCTGGTTAGGGAATCTAATCTGACTAGATAATCTGGCTGAATCTTCCGCCACTCGGTTGTCTCTATGTATGCAAGATCAAAGCAACAAATGAGATACGCCCTACTAAAGTGGCTTTAACACGGCAACACTGACAGAGCTATCATTCACCATTTCATGCTAGTTTCATAAGTATTTTAAATGGTAGTTTTCAGAGGGATTGTAAAATCTGTAGGACTAATTATACTATACTAATATATCAAATTACCTTTCACTTATTTATATAATCTTTCTAAATGTTTTTTACAATAGTATAGCATTAAACAACTTATATCCCCAATCGCGAAGAATAGATCACCTTCTCTGGTAATTTCCTTTGTGCAAGAATGTAAACTACAGGGTTGGAAAGATGGCTCAGTGGTGAAGAGAACTGGCCGCTCTTCCAGAGGACCCTGGTTCACTTCCCAGCACCCACACAGCAGCTCACAACTATCTGCAACTCCTGTTCTAGGGGATCTGACACAATCACACAGACAAAATGCAGGCAAATCACCAATGTAGATAAAATTAAAATAATTTTTTAAAAAAATTTATTTATTATTATAAATGAGCACACTGTAGCTGTTTTCAGACACACCAGAAGAGGGTGTCAGATTTCATTACAGGTGATTGTGAGCCACCATGTGGTTGCTGGGATTTGAACTCGTGAACTTTGGAAGAACAGTTGGTGCTCTTACCCCACTGAGCCATCACATCAGCCCCAAAATATTTTTTTTTTTACAAAGTCATGCATGGTGGCTTATGCATGTAATCATAACAGTTAAGAGAATACAACAGTGCTGCCACAAGATCAGTGCCAGCCTTGGGCTTCATACTGATCTTGAGGTCAGCCTGGGCTAAAGAGAGAGACCTAGTCTCAAAAGCAAAAAGTCAAACAAAACAAATGGAATCCAAATCTATAAACTAAAATAGATCAAAAACATTCTGGAGAGATAGTTCAGTTCATAAAGAGCTTGCCACGCAAGCCTGAGGTCCCGATGTTCATTCTCAAATACTAGAGAAGTTTTAAAAGCCAGTTGTGATGACACAAACCTGTAATCCTGGCACTTGGAAGATGGAGACAGGATAGGGAGTTCAAGGTCATCCTCAGCTACTTAGGATATTTGAGGTTATTTTAGGATTTAGGATACTTAATTTAGGATACTTAAGAATGTTTTAAACAGGCATGGGTGCTAGTGAACCTGCTCCTCCTGCAGATGGTGGCATTGGGTAGCCTAGCCAGGCAGTGCTGGAGAGCTCACCCTGGTGGTGCAGATAAGGGAGAGCCTGCACACTGACCAACTGGGCTAGTCCTGGGCTCTGATTTGGTCCACCCCCAAATCTATATCATCTGCTAATGGTGGGTACACGTTAAGGGGCCACTCCAGGGCTACAGGATCTCCATGGCGCAAGGCAGCAACAGGATAACCAGGAGGAGTTTCAGTGAGGATACAATATTGATGGTGTCACAAAAGTCAGAGATCCCGGGCCAGACTGATGACTCATTGCAATGACGATTTGCAAGTGAAGAGTGTGCACAGAGGGATAGACTGTGGGGCACACTGTGTCACACTACAGCTTCCACCACAGGAGGCATTTTTTTCATGCTTTAATTTCTTGTTTGTGTCTTATGAGGGGGAGGTTGCCAGGGGGAAAGGTAGATATGAAGGGATGGGGAGATGAGCCAGACTGGGGTACATGAGGTGAAACTCACAAGGAATCAATAAAGAGATAATAATAATAATAATAATAATATAGAATATCTTAAACAGGCCATGGGGTGGTGGTGCATGCCTTTGATCCTAGCACTCAGGAGGCAGAGGCAGGCAGATCTCTTTGAGTTGGAGGCCAACCTGGTCTACAGAACAAGTTCCAGAACACCCAGAGCTACACAGAGACAGCCTGTCTTGAAAAAAACCAACAACAAAACAAACACACAAAAAAGAATTTTTTTTAAATATGCATGAGAAGCATTTCTATTATTGATTTCATTTTTAATTTTATTTCAGATCTATAAAATGGTTTATGACAGTCTCAATAACTATTTAATAAAACCAACATTCATAATAACAGAGAAATAAGATCATAAATTACTGATACATAAGAATTCAAATCTACATTTATCCATCTTTGCTAATTAATTTTCCACAAAATCATTCTGAACCTTTACCTAAATCATACCATTGCACAGTTAGAAACATGATGATTGCTATATGTAGAGTGTGTGTCCGGACACACTACAGGGCATCTGAAGTAAAGTTGCCTTAGAAACTTTGTTTTTGTTCTTTTCACAGCATGAGCCCCGCACTGTGTAATGAGCAGACGTAAAAGCCCTTCTGCTGGGCACATTTAAGACAATGTTCAAGATGCTATAAAATTTTGCCTTAAATGACTTGAGAAATCCTATTTCATGACTTCTGAAGCCTGATATTATTTTTAAAACTTTATTAAAAGATATGGCTCGTTTAGTAAACAATCCAGTTGGCAAACTGACAAAGACATGAACAGAGATGTAAAAGATGACGGCAAGCAGATGGCAGAAAGCACATGAAATAATATTCGGCATCACCAAATGCTGGTGAGAGAACATGGAGAGACTGGACCACGCACACACAGACGGAAGGCAGAGCCATAAAATGGAGCAGCTCCTCTGTACAGAGGCTCTTTATTGTCTCTTTCCATCTTGCACCTCTGGGGATCAAACCCAGGGCACTGTGCACACTACACAAGCACCATGCCAGCCCACCCACAAACCATTTGGGCTCCCACATCATTTTTTTCCCAAGAAATCTCAATAGCTATCTAGATATGGCGGGGGGGGGGGGGAATGCAAAGGGCAGAGAGGCTATAAGAATAGAAGAAGAATTAGGTAATTCTGAAGCCTCTTTCAGGCTTTGGATTCCCAATCAGGAGAACCTTAAAGGTTCAGGGTTATGCCTGAAACGTCTTACCCTTACTTGAAAAAGCACAATCTAAACTTCCCAAAGGGATTAAGAATCCTTCAGGTAGATCCGAGCCTTCTTTAGACTAGTTTTGGGCGACTGTAGACTCGAAGTTGAAGGACTCTGAGGCATAGCAGTTATTTCTCCTCAAAGAACTGAAAAAGTCTTGCCAGCCTCTAGAGCTGTACTAGTTTACGTTGATAACCAGTCCCCAAATCCAGGCCCAGAGGCTCCGGGAAACCTTTAACACCAGCACTTGGGAGGCAGAGGCAGGCAGTTCTCTAGTTCCAGGATAGTGCTCTGCTACATAGACACTGCTACATAGTGAGACACTGTCTCAAAACAAACAAGCAAAACCTTAAAAGACAAAACTAAACAACATAAACACACACACAAATAAAACAAAACAAAACAAAAAACTGGTCCCCAGTATAGGTGTTTTGCTTAATTAAGGGGCTACTTCTGAGGTTTCTTCTATAGCACCGGAGTGTTGGGCACTTTTAAATATAAGGCTAGTTAGTTGCAGTCTAACATATAAAATCTGTGGGTGAAAGTCTCAAGTATATCTTAAAAAGTTAAAAGCAGTTGGGCATGTTTAGCATGCACCAGACTCCAGGGTGAATTCCCAGACCAGCAAAAAGAAAGCTGCTATATCCATGGGTATCTATGGATATATATCTCTAAAAATTATATTTGAAAATACACAGACATGTGACTTTTTACAATAAACCTCATGCCTCTAGCTGTAGCTATCTTCCTTTTGGACAAGTATAAGATACTATCAATAAATGTAAGATCAAAGATACATGTGAAGTAAAAATCCATCCACAGACAGAAAGGCACACTGTTAAGTTCTGTGGGGAGCAAATATGGCTTTGGCTTCAGGAAGCATCAAATCTAGTGAAGGTTTGGGACAGTGGTCCTTTCCTTGTTCAGAGACAAAACTGAAGCAAAGCCAGGCTTGGTGACTCATGCCTGTAATCTCAGCACCCAGGAGGTTGAGGCAGGAACACTGCCATGAGTTCCACACCAACCTAGACTACAGAGTAAGATGCTGTTTCAGAAGTACAAGGGTAGGAACAGATGGTCTATGGAATATAGTTGTCATAGCATGAGGCCAAATGTCCACTGTGAATACATAGGAGTAGGGCTAAGGTACATAAATACTAGAAGAAACTTAGAGGCTAGGATGTAGCTCAGTAGTAGAATAGTTGACTATCAGGCTCAAGGCTGGAGGTTTGAGCCATCTTCAGAGGTGACAGGTAAGGGACACAAACAACCAACACTTTTTCTTCATTACAGAGCAAAATGCACTTTAAGATCCTACCTACTTTTTCATTGTTAAGAATTCATTTCCTAGTAGAAAAACAATGCATAGAATATTGAAAATGTTACTATAGTCACCAAATCCTCATGTTTATTCTAACAGCCTGCATCAGTGGTTCTCAAATGACAATGATTTTTGCCTCCCAGGATGGCCAATGTTGGCAGGCATTTGGGGCCATAAAACCCAGGGGAATGCTGAACAGTAGAGGTCAAGGATACTGCCAAGCATCCCACTGTGTCCAGTATAGCATCCCAAAGCAAAGTCAGGTGCAGTTCAAAATGTCACTGGTGCAAGGTGTGGTGGCACATGCCTTTAACCCCAGGACTCAGGAGGCAGAGGCAGGCTGAGTTCTGTGAGTGTGGAGACAACCTGGTCTACATAGTGAGTTCCAGGACAGTCAGGGCTACACATTGAGACCCTGTCACAAAAGCAAAACAAGGCTCAATGCTGACACTGAGAAACCATATCACTGATGAGTGAAGAGACTTGAAGATCAGTAAGTCATAGATAATGCAGTTAGTGTCACTTTAAGACAGGCTACACAGGAACACTCTCCATATTGAGTTTGCTGGAGATCTCTTAAAATGTCTAGTAGATTTATAATGGGAAAAGAGAATATGCTAAGAAATATTATCATATTAAAAATTATTTTCTTAAGGCAGACGAAGGGACAACGTTATTCAACTGTTTTTGATTAACAACTGTTCCTACAACCTCAAAAGCAAATGACATAGTATTTCTGATTTTACTTAACTGTTACAAGAATCACTAAGCCCTGTTATTAAAATATGGCCAGAGATGCCAAAAAGCAAAAGATTAGCTTCCAGAGCCACAGAAAAAGAAAAAAGTCAGTGATGTTTCAATTCAGATGAGACATTAGCTGTTTTTCACAGTATCTGAAGGACATTGATCCTTTACTCAGCAGCTGTCAGTTAGGGAGTGCGTAGGGAAGGGCTGGCAAACAGACCCTTGGTAGGTAACATCACAGTTTGGTCTCTCCTGATACCAAGGGACAGAATGACTTCCTAGGAAACCATACCCATCAGCAGAACCTATAAAAAACATCCACATAAAGCAGCTTTCACAAGACTGATGGGGAAACCTGTAAACATGCTGTAGAAGAGAAAGAGAGAGGATATTTTCTACCTAAGGTCTGATTTGTGGCGGTAAACAAGTACGCCTCTAACAAAACTCCTTCCAAACCTTTTGGACTTTGTATTATTATTATTATGGAGGATGTATGCATAGCACCATGCACACGTGGAAGCCATAAGAACACTCTGGAGTCAGTTTTCTTCCTCTACCTGTACACACGCTCCTTCTCGGGGCTGAGCTCAGGTTGGCAAGCCAGTATGACTAGTGCTCTTACCTGCTGAGACATCTTGTTGGCTTGTCTCCAAAGGTTAATGGAATTAAGGAAGCTACATGTTTGCTATAATGTTTCCATTAACAAACTTTTTTTTTTTTAAACAATGGAAGACACTGGGAGCCCAAGAAAATAATTTGCAGAAAACACAATGTACCTGTTATTCTAGAATAACAGACTCCCAAGTGGCCATATATGACAGGAACAGCAGCACTCCCTCTAACAGTTGCTCCTTTAGTGACACAATTATGTAGCAGATAGTTCTAGAACAGTAGCACGTCTATGCGATATCGACCAAGGTGGGAGCAAGTTCATGCACCTCAAGAAAATCCAAATCCCCATGGAGGGAGGGGCACCAGAGTTTAGCAAAAGGGGCTGGAGCACTGTCAACTGCCCCAGGACAGTTCTATACCCAGTCTGAGGCTTCTCTCTGCTGACTCCTCTACCTGCTTCCAGCCATGCAGCCACAAAGTTTCCTAACGGGGGACTGCCGCTCAGTGGCTGACTGGTTTACAGCCATCTTCACCAAGACACATCCCATCACCTTGTCCCCCAGCCTATCCACCTCTACCTCTCAGAGGTGAGCAGGACAAACACCAAAAGCCACATCAAGTAACCCAGGAAGGCAGTTCTTAAGTTACCGATAAGCTAGGGTACCTCAGAGTAAACTCCGCAATCTTGGCACCTCAGGTGGACCTGGAGTTTTAGGCTAGCCTGAGCTATATAATGAGACACTGTTGCCAAAACAAACAAACAAACAAACAAACAAGCAAAACTAACAATAATTAAACTCTGTCAAGTAGGCACTTTTTAAAAAGGGGACATTTATGCAAGCATTTCAAAAAGTCAAGAAAGATAAAGAACTAGGAAGAAAGATTTACATTAACTGCTTGCATTTTATAAAAATAGAATGTTACACACAACCCTGGAGACTAAAATAGTGAGGCTCAAGAGTTAGAAACTGGCATGGGTTAGACAGCAAGATCTTCTCTCAAACAAACAAGGTATTTTCAAAGACAGATTGCCTGGAATTCACTGCATCGTCCAGATAGGCTCCCAGCTCACGCTCCCCTGCCCTCAGCCTTGAAAGTCCCCATATTTGCCACCGTGCCTAGCCTCACTATCCCTTTCAGTCCACTAACTAAGATGTGTTCCCCAATGTGTGCTGAGTGCCCACCTAGGCATGAGGGTGCATGCCTAGAATCCCAGAATCTGAGAGATGAGGAAGGAGAGTCTCAAGTTGCAAGCCAGCCTGGGCTATGTGGTGACACTGTACCTCAACGAAAACAACGAAACAGCCCAGAGTTTGGTTGTGCGGAAGAATTAAGGCAGTGTCTTTATGCACGACAAAGGAAAGCGCTGACTAAGGAGGTCATCGAGGAGTGCCATCAGAGCTTATTGGATATGACACTTAACAATTATGGCTTTATACATAAAACGTTTTCTCGATCACCCCTCTGTTTTTAGCTATGTGTATTTCAAAAAGCCCTCTTGATTTTAAATTTAAGAAAACATTTCATCATCTTTAACAAAATGTGATGGTGCCTGACCCAGAACCATTAGAGTAAATGACTATGACAGATGTGCTATTGACCTCGTATAAAAAAAGAGGACTCACAATTGTATATCTGAAACGGCAGTTAGGAGTGAACAATGTCCTTTGGAAATCGCTAGAAGAAAGAAGACACAATTTTGAGGTGTTGCTGCCTAAAAGTTTCTCTAAGATTTGGATTTAAAAAAATAAAAAGTATTTTTTTGTATGTGAGGTGTTTTTGTATGTGAGAGAAGAGCCACGCTTCTTCCTCAGCCTTGAGGCTCCTTTTGAATCCTTTCCCCTCGGCCACGGCCACCACGGTAAGGTGTGATCCCTGCGCATCTCCCATTGGCACATCCTGTCCCCTGGCCTGCAGGTTTTCCTTGGCTCCTCGGGGGGTTACGTCTTGTTATACCAATGCATGGAGCGCTTCACAGCTTTCACCCAGTTTTGCATATTCACCTCGTACTCCTGCCACTTCTTCTGAGGCTTGAAAACCATCTCACTTTGCCTCAGCTTCTGTAGCTCTTCCTTGTCCACCCAAAATCCTACAAAAGAAAAAAAAAATGTATCCATCAGTGTTATGACTGTTGTGGCAAGGAGAACAATTAGTATGATAAAACGCAGGCGGTCCAGAGGACTTGTTGCTTTGAAAGTATATACACGACCAAATAAATACCCTAGGGAATAGATACACTAGGATTTAAAAAAAGATCTCACACTGAGTGGTGGTGGCCAACACCTTAAATCTCAGTACTCCCGAGGCAGACAGGTGGATTTCTGAGTTTGAGGCCAGCCTGGTCTACAGATCGAGTTCTAGGACAGCCAGGGCTACACAGAGAAACCCTATCTCAAAAAACAATTTTTTTTTTTTTTTTTTTTTTTGCTTTTTAACTCTTAGTTTTATTTTTGAATAGCATTTATAACACTTTTTTGTTTATATTGGGGTTGAACAGAGAACTTCACAATATAACAGGCAAGTGTTCTGCCACTGACACACACACACACACACATACACACACACACACACACACACACACACACACACACACAAAATCTCCAACCTTCTTTCAATTTCATTTTGTGACACAGGATCACTAAAAAGTTCTTTTTTCAAACAGTGTTTTGTACAAGTTTTTTAAATTCCAATCCAAAATAAAATCTAGCGTATATTGTTTTTCTGGAAAGACAAACTTTACTTCATAATAAAGAGTGGGCAAAGAACACATTTGAAACTATATCACACCTCAAATGATAGGGCAGCTTGTCAGGAAGCTCACTAGTCAAACGCCTAGTTATTGATTTGGTTGGTTGGTTGGTTTGGTTTTTCCAGACAGAATTCCTCCATGTAGCCCTGGCTATCCTAGAATTCACTCTGTAGATCAGGCTGGCCTCAAACTCAAGAAATTTACCTGTATCTATGCCCCACCCCCTCCCAGACTCAACCTCAAGTATTTCTTACAAATTATATTTTCTCTTACCAACAGCAAGATATTAGACACATATTTGTGTGTGTGTGTGTGTGTGTGTGTGTGTGTGTGTGTG
>JADRCD010201457.1:8336-34768 GCA_019843815.1 Montemys delectorum
CTTTTTAAAATATTCATGTTTAGAAGTCATTATAAAACTATAAAGCATACTAAATAAGTAGCCTTTGCTTATCATCAAATACTACTGTCTAGGAGTTCTATCACATGAAATGTCATAAAAATGCTTTTGATATTTCAATATAAACTTTTCACAATATGCATGTATGTATATATTCATATATACAAATATAGTGACATGTATTTTTTCTTGTAGAAAGAAAAAAATCACTTTCCAGAACTACTAACTTAAATTTCTTGAGATTTGTTGTGACTCTCCAAGATGAGAACTTTAAAGGAGATTCACACAAACCCACTAGAAAAGCCCTTACCTCTCCTTTAGTAAAGCATGTCCACTTCTGTCCTTCCTCTAAACTTCAACTGTCCTAGAGTTGCACTGACCTCACTGATACCACTTGTATGCTTGCCCTGCTCTTTGTGTAGCACCACCCCACCCCCCACACATGCCCACTCCAGTCAAACAAACCAGCCATTAAAATATTTGCAAAAGTCAGAACACTTGTCTAGCACTGTTAACAAGGCCAAAAACCTGAGGCTTGTTAGCTCATAGGACCTAAGAGAGAACCTGCTACTCTTATTCTGCTAGATGAATATAATATCAAAGCAATACACACAGACGGATCACTATACCCATAGACAAGGAAACCTTTCAACCCTCATCAGGCAAGTTCACTTTTGCAGTTGATAAGATATTGATAACGCAATAACCCACAACTGGTCACAATGCAGATACTACGAGACAGCAAGGTGTTCAGCCCTAAATGTAACATCTGTATCATACCCCTTTCCTTCAAGGCTCACAGATGATCTAAGCAGAGGGACTGGAAGGAATATAAGGAGCCAGACGTAGTGGATGACAACAGTGAAACAGGTTTCTGGAGATAGTAGAGCACATGCACATGCACATATGCAGCGACAGCATACAGCATCTTCACAGATCAAGCCACACAAACTTTGAGCATGAAGTAGGGAGCTCATCAGGAAATACCACCCCTAGCTAATTAGCTATGGCATCTGATAGCTACTGGAAGGAGTTGTGGTCCCTGAGAGGTTCATCTATATTCTGGTAGATGACCTTATACCTCGGCGTTCACTAAGTGGACTCCATGAGTTTAAAAAAGAAAATTCATGAGATTAAGAGGAAATGAGAAGGGGGGCTGAAGAAAAGGAAATGGGGGTATAATAGATCAAAATACATTATAGTTTTATGTAAAATTCTCAAGCAATAATAACATCTAAGGGAAAATAAGAGGTAGTGGATTTAAAAAGTATTTCTATCATTTCGTTGTACATCATAAATACATATAATTGAAGACAAATTAGGCTACTGACTAACTAAAGCTCATGAACATAAAGTGAAAGACCTCACTGTACTAGGAACATGGAAAAACTGAATTTGTGTGTGTAATGATATAATATATGTATGTGTAACATTTTATGTATGTGGCGTATACAACATGTATGTGATGTGTGTGATGTGTATAATGGATATGTAATGTGTGTAATGTGTATGGAATACGCACGTTATGTATAATATGTGTAATACATATGTGGTATATAATGTATGTGGTATAGTGTGTGTGTAATGTACATGCAATGTATGTAATGTGTGTACAGTGTGTATGCATGATGTGTGCGTTGTATATAATGTTTTATGTAAGTTGTGTGATGTGTGCATAATGGATATAGTTTCATAGTGTGAAATGTTGTGATATGTGTGTGATGTATTTGCATGTATACCTGCACCCATGCACAGACATGAAGAGACCATCAGTCAACGCCAGGTCTCTTCCTCTAGCATTTTCTACCTTCTTTATTTTGAGTCAAGGTCTCTGAGTAAACCTCCAGCTCAACCACTTCAGAAAGACTGGCTAGCTAGCCAGCAGAGACGCACCTGTCTCTATGCAGCCCGCACCCCCAGAGCAGGGGCTGCGGGCATGCAGATCATACTTGGGTGCTATGGCTCAAGCACTTTACCCACTCAACTATATGCTGAGCATGTTTCAGTTTTTTTTTTTTTTTAATCACAAAATTTTTCAAAAATACATGACCAATTTGACTTGAAAGTTTATGTCTCCAATCTAACAAAATCCATATTCTGAAATCCAGTTCTGAGCAGTTTTAGGATAATATTAAGCAGTATGGCCTATGAAGAGGTGATTAGGTGACTAGGTCCCAGAGTCAGTGAGAGCCCTACTCACTAGGGTTAAGGATCCATTGGACTGCTTTGCCCTTTCCACATGACTCAGTGAGCAGGCTCCACACAGAAAGAACTAAGCTGTCACTGGACACTACAGCTGCTAAGTTTCAGCCTTCAACTTCTGAGCTTTGGAACTGTGAGAAATACATTACTATTTTAAGTTATGCATGTGATGAATAACTACATTTTGTCACAATAGTGAATGAAACTGACAGATCATCACTGTTTGAGTTAGGAACTGTGAGCATACTGTTGTTTTACTCATGAACAGCACTTCCACAATTATTTTTAAAGGAAACTCAAAATATAACTGGGTTTCAATCACAAATATCTTAGTACGTATTCCCAAACTGTTGATACAGGATCTCTCCATGGATCCCAAATGGGCCTTAACTCACAATGCTCCTGACATAATGTGATTATAGGTAGGGACCATGACATCAAGACAAAAATTGATTTTTTTCTTAAACAAATAAAACAGCAAAAATCACAAAACACAAAAATCTACCTAACCAATGTTGGGCATGGTACCCGACACCCATAATCCCAGTAACTCAAGAGCTGAGGCAGAAAGACTGCCTGAGCTACATAGTGACTTTCATGCCAGCATGGGCTACAGTGTGAGTCCCTGAGTCCCTGCTCCCCCCCCCCCCCAAAAAAAAGTGTTTTGAAAAATTCCTTAGCATCAAAACACTCATGCCTGCCCCTATGAGCTATAGATAAAATGAATATTTAGGTTTCCTGCTTTAACAGCTACCACGTGAATGTTATCGTCTTCAGTCTAACACTGTAACATGAACTAAGCTCTATTAGCTCAAACTGTCTTATTCTAAAAGATAGGCCAATGCATGCAACCCATAGAAACCACAATGTACAAATAGTAATTAGCCAATAATCATTACCCAGACTAGGTAACAAAGCATCAGGCCCAGACTAATTCATTAAGGAACATAGTGTGAGGCTGGGAAGTGTTACCCTCAGTACATAGAAAGAGATAAATCATACAAAAAAACACACACACACACACACATATATATATTAATTATATGGGACTAGATGAGACTGAATGGATTTCTAAAGGTCAAATTCATTTAAAAAAAAACTTTTCTTTAAAAAATAAAAATACAGGGGCTGTAGAAATGGCTCAGCAGTTAAGAGCACTGACTGCTGTTCCAGAGGTCCTGAGTTCAATTCCCAACAACCACATCGAAGCTTACAACCATCCCTAACAAGATATGATGCCCTCTTCTGGTGTATCTGAAAACAGCAACAGTATACTCACATAAAATAAATAAATCTTAGAAAAAAATACAAAGTAAACTCAAAAAAACAATAAATCTGGTTTAACCGATACATGTACTAGAAGAATCTACTTTTAAACTACTATAGTTATACAGTGAGCTTCCAGGTATATAAAGATTTTTTACTGCAAGGTAAGATAAGAGCAACAGAATAGACTTATCCTATTGCCTCTTGTCTAAATCAATTAAAAAAAATGTAAAATATTTAACAACAGTTTTAGACATTACACACCAGGCAACAAAGGACTGTTATCGTGTAGAAAAGAAAAACATAGCAAAATGCCTTGCTGCAATCAGAGAGCTAAGCTAACTTTCATGATTTCCAGAGAGGTTCTAGGCCACAGTCCAGGAGCCCAGCGGTCTCTAAGGCAAAGAGATGAAAATGGCCCAACAGAAGCCAAAATGGCTAGAGTTTACAGGACAAAATACCACAGAGAAAACAACCGCACAGAGAGACTCCAAAGATTTATAGAAAGCACCTTTTTAGTAGTTTGCTGAATGGAGATCACAGCCTAAGAAAGGAAATTACCCAAACCCTTGAAACGCAAACCTACCAACTACAAAGACATAATCCCGAGTTCAGATAGAGCCAGGAACACCTCAGGCTCCCAAAAGCCAGAGGAAGCTTCCTCACTCCAATATCACTGGCTATGGTACTATTGTAACAATGCAAAATTAGGTCAAAGATGAATGCATTCTCTAGCCCTTCGAAACAAAGTTCTAAAGCAGGACCTGAAAAAGACCAAACTTTTTAAACAACTTAACCACATCCTGAAATAGAAATTTAGAAATACAAAAACACTCAATATACAAAAAAGTGTAAAACTCACAATGCCTGCAATGTAATAAAAAACTGTCAAACAGAAAAATACAGCTTAGAAAAGGGTCTGGGGGCAGGGTCAGGGGGGAGGGGTAAATCACTAACTCAACATAATCTAAAAGTAATAAAAATAATAAAACCAGTAAACAAAGATATTAAAATAAATTTGTAATTTATAACCCCACTCATATACATTCATGAAGATAAAAGTCTTTTTAAAAAAATACTAATCAAATATATGAAAATAATTAAAAGTCAGAAATGAAACTAAACTGCGTGTGATTTGCTGGAGACTGGATAGCACAGAAGAATAAATGAGAAGTAGTCAGAGTTATAGAACTTTACAACTATACATGAGCCTAACAGCTCAACTGACTGAGGAGTATGGAGATGACACCTCCTGTGAGAATTAGCTTCAGCTTGACTACGCAGAAGGAGCCATCATCAGCGGAGGAAGCGCCTTCAGTTTGGTCTGTGAGCATGTCCAGGAAGCACTTTATTAACAAAGGTGGCTGACCAATCCAGAAAAAATCAAGCCAGTACTCAGCAATCCTCCAGGGTCTCCAGTTCACATCCTACCTCCAGTTCCTACTTGTGCTCCTACTCTGATCTGCCTCAGTGACGAACTGTGATGTAGAAAGATTGGTTGATGAGAAGTATAGCAACAGAGAAGCAAACTACAAGACCTACTATTTAGGGAAATGTCCTATAGTGGGGAGGAAACAGTTCAGAGACGTGTTTGCAAGATCTACTGATGGGAAGAAAGGAAAAGAAATAGCTCAATTCAAAAGCACATCCGAGAGCAGGGCATAGTCACAGATGCCTGTCCTCCCTTTTCTCAGGTGGCAGAAGAGTCCTAGGCCAGCCTATGCTAACCAGTGAGTTAGACAGCCTCAGCAGCAGAGCAAGACCTGACATTAGAACAAATATACCTAACCTACCCAGCATCACTAGTTAGCTACCCAGGACACTATTGTATCAATGTTTACATTCATAATCATGTGGTACACACACACACACACACACACACACACACACACACACACACAAGCTCCTTCAACAAAGAGTGCTGGAAAACTCCTGTTTTCATGACGAGAACTACAGAATACACAATCTGTCTATCTCATATAACAAAAGTCAATTTAAAATGAATCAAAGCCCTTAAGTAAGACTTTAAACTTTGAAATACTTGATGACATAAGTTGAAGACTAACAGGTGTAGGAAGAGACACGGACTTTCTGAAAAGGACACGAACAGCACAGAAGAAATCCCAACAACAAAAGCTCAGTCTGGACAGCCTCAAATCTTTCGGTATACTTTAGGTCCTAACTTAGGTGGTACCAAATTGTTAGTCATATTATTTTGTAGGTTTTGGGAGGATTGCTTGTTTGTTTCTTTCTTTTAGGAACTATAGCTGGGAATGGTAGTGAACATCTTTATACCAACACTCAGGAGGCAGAGGGAGGCAAATTTCTGTGAGTTCAAGGCCAGCCTGATCTATAAATCAAGGTCCCAGCCAGCCAGACCTAAATACACAGTGAGACCATATCTCAACATATACTTTTCAGTTAACTTTCATTTTTTTAATTCTACACCATAAAAATCTATTGCTATTGACTGAGGGAGATCGCCATGAGGGTAGAGTCCTCATGACAAGTATTACTGCACTTATAGAAGAAGTGGCACACCCCACCTCGGTCACATGCTCTCCCCCTTCTTGCATGCTCTCTCAATCAATCTCTCTCATTTCCTCTCCCCTGTCTGTCTCTGTCTCTCCCTCTCTCCTCTCCCTTTCTCCCTCTCTCTCTCTCCCCCTCTCTGCTTTTCTTACCCTCCTGTTCTCACTTGTTCTTCTGTGGTCTCCTCTCTCCCAGACACTTCCAATGAGAGGACAACTATCTGTACAGTAAGAAAGAAGCCCACATCACACCCAAACAAGCTAGAACTATGCCCCTGAACTTCTCAACCTCCACATTTGTGAGAGTTTAAACTTTTCATAAACATTCATTTGAAGATATTGTGTTGTGGAGAAAATTAGTACCAATGTTTCCCTTCTCCTTTGTACTTAGCAACAGGAATAGAAAGCAAATTTAAAAAGACATTTAAGCTATTTACAGCTTTACACTCTGCAAAGAAATTTTTATACTGTACTTTTTTTAAGATTGGTTTTTAGTTTATGTATGAGTGTTTTACCTGCATGCATATATACATAGCCTTCATGTACCTGGTATATACTGAGGTCAGAAAAGGGCATCAGGTCCCTTGGAACTAGAGTTAAAAATGGGTGTAAAACATCATATGGGTGCTGGAACGGTAAGCAAGTGCTCTTAACTTCTGAGCATATATCTTTCCAATCCACTTTTTAACTTTAAATTTGCCCTGTACTTTTCTAAAAAAACATGACTACTTTCTTGGCCTTCCATGATATAGCCCACTGCCCTGATACAAGTTACTTAGTACATCTTTTTCTCACCACAATGAATAGCACCATTATCAAAGACTGAATTCCCTTATACATACAGTAATTTGCAAGTCTGTTCTAAAGACCTTTAAGCCCTTTCTATCTTTTCTCAGTAAGATGAAAAAGATAAAAGAACAAGACATTGTTAATTATTATTGCTGGCAATAGTTGAATCAGGACTATTCACAATACGTAATGTAGCTTTCTAAGAACATCCCAAAATTACTTTAGACATTAGGCCTCAGGATCTATGATAGGTTCTGAGGTTAACAACACAATAAACTTAACTGACCACTCAGTGATACACAATCCACTTGAGAAGACATCCCCCAATGAACTAACGCAGCCTTCAAACACTAGCAACCCAAATAGAAGTCAAGGGTACCAAGTGCTTACCAGGGAGGAATTCTGCCTGCAGAGAGCTTGCCCTTCTGTCCTTCACACAAGAGTCTGTGGGCAACTGAGACTGGATTCTTGATTCCTATAAAATAAATTTTAAAAATTTTAAAAAAGAAATCAGAAATGTTTTCGCATTTTTCCACTTCGGTTTTGTGGCTATTTCAATAAAACAACTTCAAAATAACTTGCAAATTCCTCGTTACATACACCAAGTGTACTAACACAAGCTGAACATGAACACAACAAAACTTAAAGATACTCTAGGGCAGCAGTTCTCTATCTCTCTCTCAATTGGATGATAATTATTTTATTCTATTTATTTACCTAATTATTCACTTCTTTATTTACTTACATCCTGGTGGTAGTTTCTCCTATCTCCTCTCCGCCCAGTCCTCACCCACCCACCCCAATTCACCTCTCCTCCCTTTCTTTTTTTGGAAAAGAAAGGACTCCTATGGATATCCACCAGCCTTGGCATATCAAGTTGCAGTAAGACTAGGTATTTCTTCTCCTATTGAGACTAGACAAGGCAGTAGAGCAACAGTTCTCAACCTGTGGATAACTACCCCTTTGAGATTCAAAAGACACTTTCACAGGGGTCGTCTAAGACCATCTGCATATCAGATATTTACATTATGATTCATAATGGTAGCAAAATTAGTTATGAGGTTGCAATGAAAATAATTTTATGGCTGGGGTCACCACAATGTGTTAAAGGGTCACAGCATTAGGAAGATTAAAAACCATGGCTCGAAAGTACTCTGACCGGAAACTACAAAGTAAGCATTACAATTTTTAAACACATATTGTGGTAATATGCTATACATTCAATATATATTTCAGCAAGAACTACACACTCTGGAAAAACTGCCAGAGTCCTTTTCAAATGGGAGGAGAGCCCAACCAGTAAAAGTAAATACAAGTATGTCGCTGTCCCATCACCCATCTACACACAAACCCCAGAACATGGGACAGTGAACACACACACACACACACACACACACACACACACACACACACACACATTATAGAAAATGTAATCAACTGTTATCCCAACCCATGGGCTACTGAGACAGGAGGATTGCCACATGTTTGAAGGTACCCTCGTATACATAATAAGTTACAGGTCAACCTAGCCTATTGAATAATACTTTGACTTACAAAACAAAACAAAAGAACCATGACAGAATTAGAACCAGAAAAAAACAATTACTTTTGCATCCTCTTTGATAACCCATGATCATCAGCTGCATGCCAAAGATCAGCTTTGTCATCATCATAAAGTAAACGGAGATAGGCAGCCAGTGGGGGTCAGTGCAGAGAGCAGCTGACAGGGAATGGTCCAGATACCACCAGGGGCCGCTGCCTATGGCAGCCAGCAATTCGAGAAATTACTGAGCAGACTTTTCTCTGAGGAACAAAGCTTAATTTACTGGGGCTGGCACTCCTTGGAGGTAATGTACTACTGTAAACTCTTTTAACTCTTAGGAGATGGCAAGAAAGAAAATTAAGGGATAAAATTCTTACACAATGAGTAAATGAAGCAAATCGCAGACAACTATAACTTCATACATACAAACACATACATACATGCATACAGACAGGCATATTCACACACTGAGTGCATGGAGGAAACCTCCAGCAAGTAGGCTCCAAGCATTTCACACATACATACATATATACACACAACTGGTGGATAGAGCAAGCTCCAACACAAACCCAGATTAGCTTTGTGCGTGTGTGTGTGTGTGTGTGTGTGTTTGTATACATACATATACATACATACACATACATACACATACAGACTTATACAAATTTGAAGGATGGAACAAAGTTCCAACACATTATTACACAAAGTTTACATACATACATACATACACACACATACATGTATACATATATACATACATACTTAAAGAGTAGAAGGAACAAGGTTCTAACCCCACAGTTCATTTTTTTCTTCCATGGTTTATATATCCCAGTAAAACCTTCCAAGCAGTATAAAATTGCAATGTGATTATGTTCTAGTTTTCTAGTGAATGACTATAAAAAAAGAGTATGTTCCTCAATACCTTTACAAGAAATAACATTACTCAGTACAGATAAAGACAACAAATTATTCCCAAGAACCCATATACATTCACAACTAAGCTACTTTTTATAGATTAACAAAGTATAAGTAAGCAAGGTAGGTTTTTTTAGCCAGTTTCTCTAACTGGCAGACAGCAATTTGCAGTTACAAAGAAAGGAGTGATTATTTTATTATTATTTATCTTTAAGAGTAATCTTATAAAAATTTTAAAAGAGCACGCTGGAGAGATGGCTCAGAGGTTAAGAGCAATCTTTCAGAGGTTCTGAGTTCAATCCCCAGCAACCACATGGTGGCTCACAATCATCTGTAATGGGATCTGATGCCCTCTACTGGTGTATCTGAAAAGAGGGACAGCATACTCACATACATATAATAAATCTTTATAAAGAAGGAATCCTAAAAGAATCACAAATCTAAACTTTTATATAAAAATCAGTCATATCTACTTTGGCTGTATTAGGCTTCCGATATATTTTCAGTTAATATCAGTCGTTCTTGGATTTCTGATGGGGTTGAAAAACTACATAATATCCTAGTCAACCCAGGCTTTTTACTTTGAGAGAAACAGATTTGAGAGGATGGTTTTCAGATGGCATTCAATCTGAAACCAAGACATAGCCAGGTGCAGAACCATAGTCTTTTAAGTAAGGATAGATGACAGAGGTTCTATTTAATTAACAAAGATGATGGACTGGGAGTTAGATCTCTTGTACTTTATAAATTACAAAATAGTAATAGTTGTGTTCAATTATATCTAAGATAAAATAATCTTTTAATTGGACAGAGACTTTACCCGTAGAATCCTTAATCTAGGGAGTATAAATTGTCTGAGGCTATGAATGATGTCGGCTATTGCATGAGACTTTAGTCTGCCTCACTTTAGCTCCACTCTCCTAGGTTCCACTGCCTTTAGAGTGGTAAATACTTTGCTGTATAGAAACTAAGCCCATGTATCAACAGACAGGATACACAAAAATAAAAATTTCTATACAGGAGAGGTATAGCAATACATTTCTAGGACTGGGAAACTCTCTTCTGAGCACTCTTCTTGTGCAGAAACCTAGCCAGGCAGGGAAAGCATTCTGAAGCCATTTATTTTCATATGCATGAAGATTTGCAATCATCTCCCTAAGTTACAACAGCTACAGATATAACTTAGGTGCTAGCTGAACTCATAACATGTTTACCAAACTGAGCTCAAATCCTAGAACCTGTAAAATACCAGCCATGGTAGTGATGAGGGGGTGGGTGGGGGTTGGAACCTAGACAGGTAAATCTTTGAGATTCCATGAACAGCCACTCTAGCCTGTTTGGCTAGTGCCAAACCAGTAAAAGACCCTGTCACAAAAAGAAGGTAAGGGGTGCCTAAGAAATGATACCCAAAGTTGTGCTCTGGCCTCACAAATGCAAACATACATGTGTCATCACACACATAAATATGTACACATGCAAACTATGCACTCACATGCACAAAACGATAATAATGAGGTGGGGGAACTCATACCAACAAAGAGATATGCGAACGGATGACATATTTAATCTATGCTTTTTCATAATCTTACACGGTTTTAATTTTCACCTTACACTTGAATTGCTGACTTGTTTTAGTGTTCATTTTGCTCCACAGCATTCACTGCTTCCTTTTTCTGCACCTAGTATACAGTATTTTCTATTACTTCTCATACCTCTAATTCATATACTTTTCCTTTTCTTATTTGATTCCTTCTTGTTCCCTTTCCTCATTCCCTTCTGCTTTTTAATTCTCTATTAGTAATATCTTCTCTGAGACATACTACAATTGTCAAAACTATAACAGTAAGGGAACAACATTAAAAGCTCTAAGAGAAAGTACCAGCTTACCTACAAAGACACATACATAGAAATGCTGGACTCTTAAGAACTTAAGTGTCAAGAATGCAAAGAATGAATTACATCACGTCCTGAAATATAAAATCTGCCAAGAGTGTCAACTCTACATAGTGAGTTCTAAGCCAGCTAGAGCTACATAATAAGACTCTCAGTTTAATAATAACAACAACAATAATAATAATAATTCCCAACAAAATCATTACAATAATACACAAACCCTTTCAAACAGAGAAAACAAACCCTCATTCTGCAGTTTAGACCAGCTATGATAGGGAACACTAACAAGCCATTTCCCATGGACTTCTCCTAATCTGTCAATAAATTTTTGTAAGGAAAGTAATATATCTTTTCAATAAAGGGCAATAAGTCATTTCAAACCCAGGGGGGGAAAATAAGTAAATGCTGATTGTGAACACACACGAAATCTTAACTTGGTATGAAAACTAAATGCTAAAGGTAAAAACAATTTTTAAAAATTAATAAAGACAGATTGGAGAGATGGCTCAGTGGTTAAGGGCACTGACTACTCTTCCAGAGGTCCTGAGTTCAATTCCAGCAACCATATGGTGGCTCATAATCATCTGTAATGAGATCTGATGCCCTCTTCTGGTGTGTCTAAAGACAGTTACAGTTTACTCATATACATAAAAAATAAACAAATCTTTAAAGAAAATAAAGGGAGACTGGCTTCCTAATTTTGGATAGGTACAACTTATTAGAATACAGTAATTAGCCAGTTTAAGAAAACTGGAGCTAGAGAAATAAATAACTCAGCAAGTAGAGCATTAGCTACTTGCTCTTTCTGACCTGGGTTCCATCCCAGTACCTATACAGCTCACAACCATCTTAAACTTCAACTGCAGGGTATCTAGTGCCCTCTTCTGGCCTATGTAGGTATTGCACACAAGTAGGGCACAGACATAAAAGCAGGCAGCCAAAACACCCATACACATAAAATAAAGGTTAAAAAAAAAATGACAACTTGCCGGGCGGTGGTAGCGCACGCCTTTAACCCCAGCACTTGGGAGGCAGAGGCAGGTGGATTTCTGAGTTCAAGGCCAGCCTGGTCTACAGAGTGAGTTCCAAGACTGCCAGGGCTATACAGAGAAAATCTGTCTTGAAAAACCAAAAAAAAAAAAAAAAAAAAAAGATACCTTAAATACATTATAATAGAAAATCTGTTCACTCAAAGACAACATTAAGAAAGTGAAAAGAAGGAAGTGAGAGCTTAGGAAAAGTTCTATGATATAGATATATATAGATATATGACAGGATTTTTTATCTAAATATACAGAATGTCTACAAAGCGTTAAAAAAGAATATTCAATAAAAATGTTAAAAAGTGGCAAATGAAAACTTTACAACAAGGACTTCTAAAGGTTGCATAGGTAGAAGAGAAGACACTTAGTATCACTAAGCAAGAAAACTCAAAACAATACAACTACGGAAATATCAAAATGGCTGCATTTCAAGAATAATAATTAAAAAATGAGTAAGAGTGTAGAGTTACACTACTAGTAGAAATATAAATGCAGCAAAGACTTTGAAAACTAGCAGCACCCACTAGCAAAATAGTAATACACTGTGGTGGTCTAAATAGGTTTGCCCCCCAAAGACTCATGTGTTTCAACACTTGGCCACAGGGAGTGGCATTATTCAGAGGTGTGGCTTTGTTGGAGGAAGTGTAGGCAGGCTCTAAGGTCTCCAATTTTCAGGCTCTGCACAGTGTGGAATCAGAGCTTCCTTCAGACCACCTATGAAAGACAGTCCCCTCTCCTTCTGCCTATGGATCAAGATGGAGAACTCGTGGCTCCTCCAGCACCATGTCTAACTGCACACTGCCATTGCTTCCTGCTATGATGATAATCGACTGATCCTCTGAAACTGTAAACCAGTCCCAATGAAATGTTCCCCTTTGTAAGAGTTGCCTTGGTTGTAGAGTCTCTTCGCAACAATGAAACCCTAAGACATATACCTAAACACTTTATGCTAACTCCTGGGAAATTTTTCCAAGACACATGTAAAAGTACACTCAAATAGTCTAAAACTAAAAACTGCAAATATCTCAAGAAATGGTGTGTGAAATAAGTTACAGGATGTCTAAGCAATGAAATGACATGTAATAGAAAAAATACATTACTGTAGCACAAACTGTGGATTAATCTCTCATGAAGAATGTTAAGAAGAAAAAAACACTATGTATTAGATACACAGTTGTCTAATTCCACTCACAGCAATTTTAGAAGCAGACAAATTCGTTCAAAATCAGAACCTAAGGGTGGAGGAAAAAACAGTATATGTGGACTAGCAAGAAGTAGAAAGAGCCTTTCTGGAATTACGAAGATTTTCTGGGTATGGTTTGGGAGGTACTGGTGTTCACAGAGGACATAGGCATCAGTTCCCTTTAACCTGGATTTAAAGTAGTTGTAAACTACTAAAGGGTGCTGGGACTAGATTCGGGTTCTCCACAAGAACAGCAGATACTCTTAGTCATCAAGCCATGTCGCCAGATCAGTGAACTAAATCCTAACATGACAATGCCTTGATCTAGGTGGATACGTCTGGATACATTTGAAAGTTCATAAATCTACAGATAAAAATCTGTCCATTTAATGTACCTTAAATGAATCATAAACCATTAAATAAATCTCTTATGTAGTAATGTAAAAATACAGTCACAACAATGTCTTGCTGTGTACAACATAATGGTCTTGAGATCTTGCTTCTCCTATCTCAGCCTCTCTATTAGTAGAATTGTTTATTTCATGTTTTTACGTTATACTATGGTTCTCAGAACAGCTAACATATTTTAAAAGTAGTTATATACCCAAAAGTAATGTAGACAATTAAATTGGGAGAGAGTTTGTAAGAGAACAACAAAGAGTAAGACTGAATGCTTTGCTTTATGTTTGTAACGCTTGTATCAAGTTAGCACAGATCCAAGATTTTAAGCTCTACTAAATATAAAACAAACAAACAAGACACTTTATATATTTATGTTCATTTAAGAAAGTATTAGTAGTGATGTATTATTTTGAAATATACAGGTAATACGTTTGGAGTTATTTAAAACTTATTTTGAGAAAAAGTATGTATTGTCAGTATTGCCGTAGACAACCATCTACATAAGATTGTTAAAATGATTGTTGTTTTATATCAAACAACTTTTATAACACTCATTCTTATTGTTATAATATTTTATAAATTTTAAAGAATATGACAAAAAAAGATATTGTAGGTATTGAAGGAGGGTCTCTGGGAGGAGTTGGGGTACAAAAGGAAAACAAGAATGTGATTTAATTCTATTTACTTAAAATATGTTTTTTAAATGTTAACAAATTCAGATAAATTGAAATCATGTAACTTTTCTCATTATAATGCAATAAAATTTATAAAAAAAAATACAGTCACAAGTCTCTGATTTAAAAGGAAAAAGTTACAGCAGTGGGCAGAGTATTGCAAACCTAAAATTCTAAGAGTCAAAAGGTTTGTGCAGGAGTATCATGAAGTCATCCCAGCCTGGGTTGTGAAGCTCAAAGACACTCTAAGCTACATAGTAAGACTCTGCTTTAGCAAACAAAGAAAGGAAGAGAGAAGGAGGGAGGAAAAAAGAAAAAGGGGGAATTCTGTTTCATTAAAATATATACATTTGGCCAGAGAGATGACTCACAGGAAAATATGCTTGCCACACACAGCTGAGGAACACATCCAGAAAGAAGGGTGGTATGGCATGCATCTGCAATGTCAGCAATCCTACGGGGAAACGAGAGTAAGAAGCCCCTGTGACAGGTAGTTTCCCATGTACAATGTGACAGGACCATGACAGACCCTTCCTAACCCAAGTGGAAAGAGAAAACTAAAACGTTTTCCTCTAACCTCTACATGTGCAGAGTGGTGCTCATGTGCACATGCTCACACACATATCAAGCACAGAGAATAACATTCAATTTTTAAAATAATATTCACAGAATACATCTCTACTACATCAATAACTCAATTTTTACTGGCTATTAACCAGGGGGGAAGAGGGATAGAAAGGAAAGACTTATTAAATAAAATATAAATTTAATCTGTATCACCTGAAATGTATTAATGTTAATACATTTCAAATTGAAAACTTAATAGACTATTCTGAATTAAGTCTTAAATGCCTATAATCTCTTTAAGGACCAGAGAAGAGTGATGTACTCCTAATCAAACTTGAACACAGACTGCTCATTTTAATTTGTTATATTTGCGTTTTTGTTTTTGTTGTTGTTTTTGCAGGACCTTGTAGAACCTAGGCAAGTGATCAATACATCCCTAACACTGGCTGTTTTCTTTAAAAACTCCTTATATCGACTGGGTGTAACTGGGACCAGCGGGACCAGGCACACAGGAACTCCACCAGCCCAGTGACTCGGGTTCCTTCCGGTCTGTCTGGGCTGGTATCCAGAACAGACCTTGGGTGCAAGCTCTGCAGCCAGTTCCACAACACCCAGAGGATGCTCCACTCCCAGGAGCTCTGACACACCCAGGATCAGAGGTGAGGAGGAACCAACATCTTTGCAGCCAGTCAGTCCCACAACACCCAGAGGAAGCTCCACTCCCAGGTGACCTAACAAGCCCAGGATCACAGGATCCCAGACACAGCTTGACTCTGAGGAGTTCTGACATAACCAGGATCACAGGAAGGACAAGCTCCAGTCAGATTTAGCAAGGGCAGGTAGCACTAGAGATATCCAGAGGGGGGGCGGGGGGTGGGCAAGCGTAAGAAAATAAACACCACAAACTAAGGTCACTTGGCATCATCAGAACCTAATTCTCCCACCATAGCAAGTCCTGGACACACCATTACACTAGAAAAGCAAGATTCAGATATAAAATCACTTCTCATGGTGATGATACAGGACTTTAAGAAAGACATAAATAGCACCCTCAAAGAAATACAAGAGAACACAGGTAAACAGCTAGAAGCCCTTCAAAAGGAAACACAAAAATCCCTTAAAGATCTTCAGGAAAACACAATCAAATAGGTGAAGGAAATGAGCAAAACCATCCAGAATCTAAAAATGGAAATAGAAACAATAAAGAAATCAGAAAGAGAGACAACCCTGGCCATACAAAACCTAGGAAAAAAATCAGGAATCACAGATGCAAACATCACCAACAGAATACAAGAGATAGAAGAGAGAAGCTCAGGGGCAGAGGACACCATAGAAAACATTGACACAACAGTCAAAGAAAATGCAAAAAACAAAAGGCTCCTAACCCAAAACGTCCAGGAAATCCAGGACACAATGAGAAGACCAAACCTAAGGATAATAAGTAGAGAAGAGAGTGAAGACTCCCAATGTAATGGGCCAGCAAATATCTTTAACAAAATTGTAGAAGAAAACTTCCCTAACCTAAAGAAAGAGATGCCCATGAACATACAAGAAGCCTACATAACCCCAAATAGACAGGACCAGAAAAGAAATTCCTCCTGTCACATAATAATCAAAACACCAAATGCACTAAACAAAGAAAGAATTTTAAAAGCAGTAAGGGAAAAAGGTCAAGTAACATATAAAGGCAGGCCTATCAGAATTACATCAGACTTCTCACCAGAGACTATGAAAGCTAGAAGATCCTGGGGAGATGTCATACAGACCCTACAAGAACACAAATGCCGGCCCAGGCTACTATATCCAGCAAAATTCTCAATTACCATAGATGGAGAAAACAAGATATTCCATGACAAAACAAAATTTACACAATATCTTTCCACAAATCCAGCCCTACAAAGGATAATAGATGGAAAACATCAACATAAGGAGCAAAACTACACCCCAGAAGAAGCAAGAAATCTTTCAACAAATCCACACAAACCTAATTCCACCTCTTACAACAAAAACAACAGGAAGTAACAATTACTTTTTCTTAGTATATTAATATGAAAATTAATATTACCAACATATCCTAAGCGATTGAAATCCAATAATATGAGGAATTAGAAATTTGTTGATTGTCATCCAATAGTCTCTCTAATTTGGTAATTGGAGAAATAGGTCCAACATTGTACAATCTACATACACTTTCAGTTTGTTTGTGACAGTGTCTTGCTGTGTACAATATAAGGGTCTTGAAATCTTGCTTCTCCTATCTCAGCCTCTCTATTAGTAGTATTGTTTATTTCATGTCTTTACACTATGCTATGGTTTTCAGAACAGCTTATATATTTCAAAAGTAGTTATACACCCAAAAGAAACATAGATCATTACCTAGGGAGGTTGCTTGTAAGAGAACAACAAAGAGTGAGACTGAATGCTTTGCTTGACGTTTGTAACTCTTGTATCAAGTTTGAAGAAGAGGACTTTATAAGTTACTCTTTCTCTGAGATGAATGCTTTTCCAAATTATCACAGCTAATGAAGCAAATTCTTACCTTCACCTAATGTCTGTGCCACCCTCCAAGCAGAACCATTGTTCATTGAAACAGTTGGTGAAAGACTTTATGGATAGACTATCTTAATACACATACCATTTCTTAAATGAATGTAACCTGTTCTCAGGGGGCTGAGAATAAAGTCACTCACTCAAGTCAAATAGCTTTGACCATAGCAGGAAGTTTGTATCCAAAACTCATGCCTACAATTCATTTCTTGGTGCAGCAGAACTATCAACTCTCAGCTTAGCTACAATGGAGGTAAAATCCTTTGGTCATTGAAGTACAGCCTTCTTACAATGAAATCCAATGTCTAAACATTGTTCTTATTTTGGGCTTGTACCACAGTAAGAGCCAAGATTTTAAACTCTACTAAATACAAAACAAACAAAAAGACTTTATATATTTATGTTCATTTAGGAAAATACCAGTGGTGATGTATTATTTTGAAGTATACAGTTAATATGTTTGTAGTTATTTAAAATTTATATTGAAAAAAAAGTATTTTCACTATTGCTGTAGATGAGCATCTACATAAGACTGTTAAATTGATTGTTGTTTTATATCAAACTTTTATAATACTTGTTTGTATTGTTATAATATTTTATAAATTTTAAGGAATATGACAAAAAAGATATTGCAGGTATTGAAGGGGGGGTGTCTGGGAGGAGTGGGTGTACAAAAGGAAAATAAGAATGTGATTTAATTGTATTTACTTAAAATATATTTTTAAATGTTAACAAATTCAGATAAATGAAATCATGTAAATTTTCTCATCATAATGCAATAAAAGTTTAAAAAAAACCTTATATCCAAGATCTTTATGTTCTTAATTTAGTAAAGGAGAAATAATAATTGTTTCAACATCCCTTCAAACAAAAATGAATAAAAATATGGGATTCTGTGTTGAGAAGGATGCAATGGTAACAGCCACAGTTTTCAGATAGGGAACTGTGTCAGAACACCCACGTACCGCTCAATGCTCCAACTGCTCCGAAGTTTAAGGACTTTCCATCCATTATGCTGGCATCACATTCAATCTCTCCTAAGAGATTTAGATTAGATCCTATTCCTGCATTTGTAAAAGGAGAATCCTAAAAAAACAAAAACAAATTTAAATACTATTAGTCTTAAAAGAGAATCAATTAGTGTCAGTCTATAATCCCTTCTAAACACTAAAAGGTAAGAGAATATTTTCAAGTCTCATGCAATGTCAGTACTAGTGACAAATGTCAAAAATATTATGAGAAAAGTAGACACCACTATATTTTGTAGAGATTAACACCAAAATTAAAGAAGCAAAATCAAACTAAACCCAACACAATATAGTGTATATACCATGAGAAAGAAGCTCTCAGGAAGACAATACTGACTTAATATCTGAAAAAACAAAATTAATCAAAATATCCCATGCTAATGAAATATATAAATCATGAGACACAGAGAAAGGGCATTTAACAAATTACAGAGCCCTTTCATGAAAACGAAACACTAAGTAACCTAGAAAGGGACAAAAAGGTTCTTGCCATGATAAAGGAAACCTACAAAACATCTAAAGGTAACAATGCAATTAATGGGAAAGGAGAAAAAGACTGAATAATCTCCCCTTAAGAAATGAAAAATGAAAACCTGGTGCAGACTGACTTTGTTAACCTAGATTAGACTTCAGGGAGTCTAATGCCAGGCAGCTCATGTAAACATATTTAAAACACAGTACAATTTAGGGAAAAGTTTCCAAGCAACAACCAGTCCAATCAGTCCAATTCCAGGTGCACAAGAAAGCTTAAGGTGTAACTACAAAGAGACTCTTTTACAAAGTACATGTGACCATAAGGGTGTGCTCTATAGGTAAAAGGCCCAGAATCTACTGTGGTCTCTGACCAGTAGCACAGAGGTCGGCAGGCCATAAAGTACACCTAAGGATGGGTAACAGTCTAGGGAAGGAAGAGTATGGAATACGCAGTCTGGGTAATTTAGATCTCTGTACAGCAAAAGTGGGTGAGGTCTGCCTACACAGATAGCAAAAAGGTCAGTTGGTTCTTAACAACGTCCACTCTCAGCTTTCTTTTTTTTTTTCACATAAATTAATTTATTTACAAATATTTTCAATTTTAAATGTTGTTTATAAAAATTAGTAACAATATATAATGGTTTTTTAGTTCTCTAAGCACTATCCACTAACATCCTCTGTAAAGTCTACATTTATAGTTTTTCAAATTCTTTTATTTTTTATTAGATATTTTCTTTATTTATATGTTATATGATTTCTCCTTTCCCAGTTTCCCCTCCAAAAAAAGAAAGAAAGAAAAAAAAAGACAAACAACAACAACAAACAAACCCCTGTTGCCTCCCCCCTCCCCCTGCTTGCCACCCCACCTTCTCCCACTTATTGGCCCTGGCACTCCCCTACACTGGGGCACAGAACCTTCACGGGGCTTTCTGGATGGAATGCTAGGGTTTGATTTTATCTCTTCCACCAGAGACACCCCTGCATGGTTAACACTCCTGGGTCTCTTAGTCCTTCTCTGTGAGTACAAGGACCTCTGTGCCCCCAACGATCCCTAAAGTCAAAATGAAAGACAATCTCAGCAAGGCAAAGAAAAGAAATAAAGAACTAAACTAAACTAAACTAGAAAGAATCAAGAAACATTTCTTTTTAAATTGATCTTTTTAGCATGCATCATCTATATAATATGTACTTTCTATCTCTCCATCACCTCTTTCGTCTTCTCCCTCTCACCACAATATAGTTTTGGTGGGGTGGTTTCAGTTTGTTGTTTTGGTGGGTGTTGGTCTGTCAGGTCTATCCCACCTGCCTCCCCACCACTACCACCACCACCTGCCCAGGTTTTTGATGAAGCTCACAGTCCTACCATCCCTGGAGCCCATCATCGTGTTGCAACCCTACTGAAAAACACTTAGTATCCTGTACCCATAGACGAATCTCAGGAACTACCTCCTGCTACAGTTTGATAATACACATTTGCCTTACAAGTATGAGGACATGACTTCCATTCCCAAGACCCACATAAATAAAACATGGCATGGTGACATAGGCTTGTAATTGTAACACTGGCAAAGTTAAGGCAGGCAGAACTCTCAAGCTCCTTGACCAGGTAGGCTCCCCTGATTTACACAGCCCATGGCAGTAGGAGACCCTGTCTAAAAGAAAATCACTAAAAAGCACTCAAGGCTGTCCTCTGATTTTCATACATCCATAAAGGAATAACAGCCAAAAGGATCTGGAGAAGAACACAACTGGGAGACTCATAGAGACTATAAGAATTATGTTACAAACAGCATAAGACTAAGAATAGAGGGTCGGGCAGTGGTGACACATGCCTTTAATCCCAGCACTTGGGAGGCAGAGGCAGGCAGATTTCTGAGTTTGAGGCCAGCCTGGACAGCCAGGGCTATACAGAGAAACCCTATCTCGAAAAACCAAAAAAAAAAAAAGACTAAGAATAGACAGCAACAGAGCTGATAATCCAGATGTAAGCCTTTACATCCATAGTCAAGTAAACAAGAATGCTAAGACAACTCATTAAGTAAGAATAGTCCTTTCATTAAATAGTGCTGGAACTACACACCATGCAGAAGAGAAAGAAACTGGATCTCCATCTCATACCAAATACAAAAACAAAGTCAAAGTGGATCAAAGATCTAAATGTAAGTTAAGACTACACATTTGTCCTAACAAAACATAAAGCCAAAGCATGACCTCCAGGCATGGTGGCATGTCTTTAATCCCAGCAATCAGGAGGCAGAAACAAGCAAGATCTCTAGAAATTTGACGCTAGCCAGTTAGTTACATGGTAAGATATTGGCTTTAGAAAAATGCACAATGTTTTTTATTGACATCAAAAGCACAAGCAACCTAAGGAAAAAATAAACTAAACTGGAATTTATCAAATTTATCAAAACTAAAATGTTTCAAAAGACATTAAGGAAAAAAGTGAAAGAGAATCAAAGAAAATTTTTGCAAACTAAAATACTTACGTTGAATGACTTCTACTCAGAGTTCATAAAAATTCCTCAAACTTTTATAAATGGGAAGGGATATAAGTAAACATTTCTCCACCAACATATAAATAGCCAATAAGAACATGAAAAGATGTTCAATATCATTTGTTACCAAAACAGGCAAATCAAGACCACAATGAAATACTATTTCACACCCACAAGGATGGATATAATGGGAGATGAATACATGGTGACAAGGACATGAGAAAATGAGAACATACATACACTTCTGAGGAGACTGAAAGGTACAGCTAACTTCAAAAGCATCTGGTAGGTCCTCCATAAGTTTAACATAGAGTTATCACTTGATCTCAACAATTCCACTTGTAGTATATTCAAGAAAAATGAGAGTATATGTTCTACCAAAACAGGTATATAAATATATAAAGCAGCATTACTCAGTAACAAAAAAGTAAAAGCAACTCAAGTACTATTAGACGATATGTTAAATAAAGTATATCTCTATACAACAGGAGTATTAATTAGCAACAAAAATATAGTGACATATTGATGCATAATGAAATTAGAAACATTTTTTTTTTATAAAAGACCAAGCTAAAGAGAAAGAAGCCAGACACAAAATGCCATCTAAACATCCCAATTATATAAAATGTGCAAAACAGGCAAAACATTAAGTGCAGTAGTGGCTGCCAGAGCTTAGAAGGAAGACAGGTAACAACTACTAACGGCTAAGAAGTTACATTCTGGAGTGGTCAAATAAAGGAAACTGAACAGTGGTGTTAGTAGTAGAACGTTTAAATACACTATAAACTAACTATACACTGAAAAATATAAAAATAAGTTTTTTATGACCTCTAGCAGACTGAACAGAACTAAGAATGCAGGTCAGCCAGTTCAGAGCTCTGGTTCCAGGAACTTGGCTTAACTCAGAGCCTCAGGGCTCTGGTTCCTGAGACCAGCCCCTCCTGGCCGAACTACAATGAGGGCCAATGAGGGCGGAACTAGGAATGAAGGTCAGCTGGTTCAGGAGGCTCTCCACCCTGCCGATAGGTAGAAGAAGATTACATTCCTCTAGACAATAAATGGGCAGGATGACTTCCTTGTGACCTTGACTCAACTAGAGAGTGGGTCTCTATAGAATCTTCCACTGCTTTTATGTTATGTATCCTTGGTAACCCCCTCACCCTCCCTTGTGGTTTTTCCCTTTAAATACCCCTTACTCTTGGTGCTGTGGGTCGAACTCCACTGACCTGTTAGACTATGAGTTCGACCCCAGATCTGGCTTCCCCTGAATAAACCTCGTGTGATTGCAGCAAGATAGGTCTCTCGTGAGTTATTGGGTGGTCGTGTCGTCCCGAGACTTGAGTGAGGGTCTCCCCTACTCTGGGGGTCTTTCACATGAATAATCTTTTCTTAATAGTAATCATTAGGAAAGTGTAAATTAAAACCACAAGATACCACCACATAAGCCACTAAAATTGCCATAATTAAAGAGACTGACAATATGAATAACTAGCAAGAATGTGGAGCAACTTCAACCCACATACTATACTAAGAAAACAAACAGAAAAATCACTTAACAGTTTTGTCACACATATCTTGCTTTCACATTAATGTGACTTGATTTGATTTGGTTTTTTGAAAAGGGGTATGATTATGTAGCCCATGCTGGTCTCAACCAAGTACCCCCTTAATCTCTCAACTGCTAGGATTACAGGCATGTAGCACCATGCAGCCTCATATAAGATTTTGTTAGATTTCTAGCCAGGGAGTAGCCAGGAATCTTTTAAAACCTGGCAGACCCTAAAACCCAATATCCTAATATTGTCGGGTTCCAAGGTCCTACAACAGTGCTTTTCAACCTGTGGCTCACAAATGCTTTGGCAAATCTTTATCTCTAAAAATGTATTATGACTCACAACAGTAGCAAAATTACAGTTATGAAGTAGCAACAAAAACAATTTTATGGTTGGAGGTCACCACAACATGAGAAACTGTACTATAGATTTGCAACATTAGGAAAGTTGAGAATGACTATCCTACAGTGTCTGAACAGGGTCTGACCCATCCTGCCCTCTTTCAATTTGCTCCCTTCAATTCTCTACAGAGGAGCCACCCTGTAATCTCCTTAGGACTTGGTAATGTCTCATCCCAGATTCTATCTGTTATTCATACATCTGTTTGAAATGTAGAGCTTAGTAGGGAGTTCTAGCTAATGGAGAGGGTCAATGAAGACAGTGAGTGTAAACACATTGTATGTGTGAATAGCTGATGATGATGCATCACGGTGACAAGTACTTCTCTTCCGACCAAAAGCTCTCCCAGCAGCTTCATTGCCCTTTCCTCTTCCATTCTTATCTCTGCTCTATTGTCATTACATCAGAAGGCCCTCCTCTGACAAACTCACCTTGCACTCCATTGTCACGCCACCCCCCAATCGTTCTCTTTTCCATCTACTTGATGGTCTTTGTCACTATATTATTTATTTATTTATTTATTTATTTATTTATCTATTTAGAGACAGGGTCTCACTGTGCAGCCCTGGCAAACCTGGAATTCTCCATGTAAACAAGGCTGCCTATCTCTGCCTCCCAGCGCTGGCTTTAAAGATGTGTGTGACTAGTTTGACACAAGCTAGCATCATTAGAGAAGAGGCAGCCTTAATTGAGAAAATGCTTTCATAAGACAGGGCTGTAGGCAAGCCTGTAGGCATTTTCTTAATTAGTGATTAATGGGGGAGAGCCCAGCCCATTGTGGGTGGTACAATCCCTGAACCTCTGGGTTCTATAAGAAAGCAGGCTGAGCAAGTCATGGGGACAAACGAGTAAGCAGCACCTCTCGGTGGCCTCTGCATCAATACATGGCTACTACAGGTTCCTGCCCTATGATTTCCTGTCCTGACTTCCTTCTATGATAAACTACAATACAGAAGCAAAAGCCAAATGAACCCTTTCCTTCCCAAGCTATGTTGGGCATGGAGTTTCATCTCAGCAACAGTAACTTAAACTAAGACCACCCTAAAATAGTGTCCATCACTGTGCGTTAAGCCAGCTAGATTCTAATCGTTGCATGACACTCTTATAGAGAATTTCCAGAAAAAAAAAAAACAAGGTTTCAAATAGTAAGATCCCTTTGGAGAAGTGGAAAGCCAGGAGTTGCTCCACTACCATGACAAGGAAGCTTTTTCCTAACAGAAGAGCTGGCAGCACCCAGTCAAGGCCAAGAGCCGCAACCTGCGCATCACCCACTTATTTTATTTGAAGAAAGCATAAAATAAGGGCAGTTTGCACAGCTACAGGGTGCTATTATCATCTATTATCTATTATCATCTCTTATAGACCTAAACAAGTCAGTTTCAAATACAGAAAAACCAAGATAGCACAATACAGAATCATTCTGTATAAAGTGATTTATATCAGTCTAATCTCCAATATCCCTCTAATGTAGCTGAGACATCTACTGATAGATTATTGTAGAGAGAGTATCTTGTGCTTTGCATCGATGCATCATCTGTCAATAAAAAAAAAGAAAAAGAAAATCCTATGGCATATAGAAACGGGTAGAAGGGACAATATGTGGGAGGCAGAAAGAATTCTGGGATAGAGCAAGGGGTGGGAGATCTGTCCAGAAAGATGAAATGAAATGGGCAAATGGTACCGCAGCACAGGTAACCAGCCATGTGGTGGAATGTAAATCAGAATAAATGGAATATAGTAAGTTATGACCCAGTCAGAGAAGAACCTAGCTATATGGCCAAGATATCTGTAAATATATTTTGAGTCTGAATCTTATTTCTGGGAGCATGGTGCTGGGAGGAAGAACAAGCATTAATTTCTATAGATCACTAATACATTAGTGTTCATAATCTATCTCAAGTGCAAATTCAACAAGCACATCTTAAAATGAAACATGGGAGAATATATAAATTACCCATAAATAGTTTTCTATTGAAATTAGTTTAATTAAACTGTCTCTATTAACATAATTAGTGAGAAATAGCCTTAAAACAAACTTCAATGAATCTTTTCTAAGAGTAATAGAGTGTGTAGATATAATACGCTCAGTGGAACAGAATTTGCCTCATGTGTGCAAGATCCTGGGTTTGATTCCAGAAGAGAAAGGGGGGTACATATTCTATGACAGCTTTTTTCTAATTAAAATGATAAAAATGGAATCCAGACTAGCCTGAGCTACACAGTGAGAGCCCATCCAAAGAGGAGAGGACAGACAGAATTAAATATTAAAAAAAAAAAAAAAAAAAGGCAGGCCAGGCGGTGGTAGCACACGATGCCTTTAATCCCAGCACTTGGGAGGCAGAGGCAGGTGGATTTCTGAGTTCGAGGCCAGCCTGGTCTACAGAGCGAGTTCCAGGACAGCTAGGGCTACACAGAGAAACCCTGTCTTGAAAAAAAAAAAAACAAACAAACAAACAAAAAAAGCAGTATGCCTATCTTAGCCAACGCTATTCCAAAAACTTATTAAATCTCTAGTATTTCCTTATTGGTTCATAATATCTACAAGATGAAGGATGGCCAATGAAACTAAGATACTAATTTTAAAAAAAAACACTCAAAACACACACACACACACACACACACATGCACGAACATATGTGTACACAAACATACATGCACATCCACACACTATTTGGGAACATATTTGTCTTAGTCAGGGTTTCTATTCCTGCACAAACATCACGACCAAGAAGCAAGTTGGGGAGGAAAGGGTTTATTCAGCTTACATCCACATGGCTGTTTATCACCAGAGGAAGTCAGGACTGGAACTCAAGCAGGTCAGGAAGCAGGAGCTGATGCAGAGGCCATGGAGAGATGTTCCTTGCTGGCTTGCTTGCTTCTCCTGGCTTGCTCAGCCTGCTCTCTTAT
>JADRCD010201458.1:0-35614 GCA_019843815.1 Montemys delectorum
ACTTCTCCCAGCTGCCAAGCTTGGGGCTGTAGAGCTTAACATTTACCCTGCCGTTTTTGCTCTTGCTTGGTTTCTATGTCCCTGTCTTAGTTAGGGTTTTACTGCTGTGAACGGACACCATGACCAAGGCAACTCTTACAAAGGACATTTAATTGGGGCTGCTTACAGGTGTAGAGGTTAAGTCCATTATCAAGGTGGGAGAATGGCAACGTCAGGCAGGCATGGTGCAGGAGATGCTGAGAGTTCTACATCTTCATCTGAAGGCTGCTAGGAGAAGACTGGCTTCTGGGTAGGTAGGGTGAGGGTCTTAAAGTCCATGCCCAAGTGACACGCTTCCTCCAGTAAGACCATACCTCCTAACAGGCCATTCCCTGGACCAAACATATTCAAACCGCCACATTCCCCATTTATTCTGCTTGAAATGGGTCTTGTTTGGGCCACTGTGTGTCCAAAGTATATAACTAAAACAAACAAACAAACAAATGGATTCATAGCTTGAGTCTCAAAAGAGATTTTAGGTTAGAAAATTTGAATAATGTTGGGAGTGTTAAAGAATTTGGCAGGGCCTGCACTCTGCATTAGGAAATAGGTATAAGGCCAGGGGTAGGGTTTGTCATGGCTTGGATACACTATCCCCAGCAAAAGGCTTATGTGCAAAATGCCTGTTTCCCAGCTGGCGGGGCTACTGAAAAGTGATTGGAGCATGAGAACACTAACTTCATCAAAGGATAAACCCAGTGATGAGGTCATAGCTGAATGTACTCTAGGGACGTAGGCTGAGCTGGGAGAGGCAAGTCACTGCAGAAGTATGAAGTGTACCTCTCCTCTCTGCACCATTCCTCCCTAATTCCTGACCACCATGAGGCGAGCAACTTCTCCCGTGATGCCCTTCCGCCATGGTTCTGCCTTGCCAACCAACTCCAGAGCCAGCTCATAATCTTGGTAGTCAAGAGACAAAATGAATCCCATTCTACAGCCAAACTCCAGATGAGTGCTTTCAGCTCTTTGGATTGAAGTTAGGCCATCCTTGACACTTTTCTAGTTGTTTCTCTCTTCTTACTCAATCTGACCTCAATCTGCTTCCATTCCTACTACATCTTTCTAAAAGGACTTTAATTACTCTATTTCTCCATTTATGTATACAGATCCACACATGAATATACACACATGTTCACACACACACACATACACACACACACACACACACACACACACACACACACACATATACTCATGTATACACACAGTATACACACACAAAGGCCAAATCTCACATTCCTTCATCTAGCAATAAAAGCTCCTCTAGAATTAGACTTGGTTCATTTGGCAAACTCTTTTGGACACACCCCTTAAGTGGCCCCTTCAGTAGGCTTGTATCACAGACTATAGTCTCCTACCCCAGCTATCTTTGAGAACTCTGTCATTTGCTTTGTCTAGAGTGTAGCCCAGCTCCCACTCTGGTTTCTCACCTTGCTGAAGCCTTATTTGAGCAGTTTCCTCTCTAGAAAGAACTAACCCCCTCTGCGCTCCTGCTCCCCCAACTAGCTGCATCACAGCTCTTCACCTGGGACGAGAGTTCCTCAAAGCAGGGGCCTGCTCCGTTGTAGTTAACTAGCACACGGTAGGACAGGTGAACAATTACTTGTAGCATAACCACATAAAATCTGAGTTACTATGACTACTCTAGTACATACAAAAACAAAGAATTAATGGAAAGATACAAATCCCAGATGAGACATATATGCCCCACAGTATGTAGATTTTTATTTAAAAAATCATATCTAATGTATTTCTTAAAGATTAAGTAAATGGGTATAATTTCCCCTATATATATCTATATTAAAACTCAATGTGGATGGAGCCTGGTGGCTCAGAGCTTTCACACCAGCGTTTGAGAGGCAGGGGAAGGAGTGCCTTTGTGAGTCTGAGGTCAGCCTGATCTACATAGCAAGATTCGGTTTCAAAAACAAGACAAAACTCCTTATTAAGTAAGTCACGGATACCATTACACATGAGCCACACTGTCATGCCATAGTCACGGATACCATTACACAGGAGCCACACTGTCATACTATAAATCCTAAATCTGTACAATCAAAAAAACAACCTCTTGAGGACTCAGTTGATGACTGTTAATAATTTGATTTAATTATAGAATTTTTAGGAACCATTACTTTGGTCATTCTGCCTTAATTACATATTTGAAGGGTGACACTAGTGAGATAGGAGAATGAGAATTCTTCTGGAAGTATGTATTACAAGACTATTAAAGCTGGTATGTCCAGCTGGAGGGCGGATACCACAAGATGTCACAATAATGACACACTCAAATCCCACTTCTTAGGAAAGTCACAATGAAATATGTAATGGGAGAGACAAACAAAACTGCCAAAGTCTATTTTCTTTTTTTCTCAAAGTTCTGCCCTTGTCACTATGTCTAGGACACACAAATCATATTATGAAGAGTCTAGGTTAAAAAGACATAAAACCACCACACAGACCAGACACAGCATCCTGGACTCTCCGGCTCTACACGTCATCAATGCCATCCTTTCGAGACTGGCTTCCAAAATACATAGAGAAGTCACAGAAAAATGAACCACCAAAATTACACCACTGAGATCATGTGTACTGTGCGCTCCCCAAGCACCAAGCAATCCAAGGAGTTATAGCTAAAGTCCCCAGAGCAGAAATAGATCCCACTCACTCTTCCATTTGAGCAGTGAGCATCCTAAATTGTTAGCAACCAGCCTAAGTCAGAATTACTCAAGTTCATACAGCAGCCAACCATGAGAGCCCCGAGTTCTGCCACTACATATGTAAAACAAATTCAAAACCAGAGAGCGTATCCAGCTATCACTACTTACAATCAAGTAGAAAGATTAAAAAAAGAAAAAAATGAAGATACACTAAGATACTAGTCAGCAGAGTAAACTAAACTAAATAAATTGTCCAGATTCAAGCTGGGTGTGATGGCACATGCCTTTAGCCTCAACACTTGGGAGGCATAGGCAGATTTCTAGAACTCTGTGAGTTCAAGGCCAGTCTAGTTTACAAAGCAAGTCCAGGATAGCCAGGGCTTGTTACACAGAGAAACTCTGGCTAAAAACAAACAAACAAACAAACAAACAAACAAAAAAGTATAGATTCCTGACAATTTTTGTCAAAAGAACTAAGTATATTGTTCTAAAATTTAAGTTCCTTAAGACTTGAAAATTCAAGATAGATTTGTTTTGTTTTGTTTTGTTTTTTTGAGACAGAGTTTCTGTGTAGTCCTGGAACTCACTCTGTAGACCAGGATGGCCTCGAACTCAGAAATCCGCCTGCCTCTGCCTCCCAAGGGCTGGGATTAAAGGCATGCACCACCACTGACTGGCTCAAGATAGATTTTTAAGGAAAAAAAAAAGTTATATATTTGGAAGACTCAAAGCTCTATACTGATCTACAGAATTCAGTAGGGTGTGGTTGCTTGCTCCTGTAGTCCAAACAGTCAGGAGAAGACAGAAACAGGAGGGCTATAGAAAAGGGGGACCCTGTCTCAAAAACAAATTACTAAGAAACAAAACATACAGAATTTCTATTAAAGGGCAGCTTATCTCTGAAAGCCCCATATTCTCCAACTTTTAACCTACTTTTTAACCTCGGTGACCGCACTCTGAGGAAGAGACTCACCACTTCCCTTTCGGCTGCCAAGTCTCCTAAGGAACTGGGCAGTTTGAAATGGTGAAGTTATTTCGGGACCCCTAGGATTTGAAAACGATAATGGTTTGAGGAAACCACGGCAGTTGGCCTCCTCGAGTCTTTCCCCTGTCCTTAGTAGTTTAAAAATAGGCACAAAAATGATTCTTCAAATTGGTAGGGCAATTTTAGGGGTGGAGTTCATGCTGAAGCCCACGATGATCACAGAGTGCCCGGATCAGCAGAGCCCAGTACATCCCACAACATAGCCCTCCTCTTTGATTAGGCAGAACATGGCCAGGGCCTCTTCATTTTTCATTTTCCACTATTCTCTCCCTCCCTCCCTCTCTGGCTTAACATCAGTAAAGTTAAATTTCCATCCAAGTGACTTACAACTCTGTTATAGGTAAAAAAGCAGGGATTTATTGTTTTTTTTTCTTTTCCATGTATCTACAAATTCAAGTACTAAAAATAAAAATAAAAAAAAAAAATCTACAACCAGTCAAGTGGAGATAATGGTAGCTGTCAAACACAGAAGGCCACTTTGAAAGTTGAAAAATGTGTTTGCTTCTGCTTCTTCAGAGGCAGGTGTGACTCTGACAGCTCTTCTAAAGTAACTGTCTCCCGGACTGCTGCTGTAGACAAAGGCTGCAGCTGGGGTGCACAGGCTCGCTCCCCCACCCTTTCCTTTTTTTTTTTGGCAAAAGAATGGATATGGTTTCAGTCTTTGAGTGAAATAAAATTGACACTTGAGACCCTCAAGGCTGAGGTCTCTCTCCCTCTGTCTTTGCAATCCTAAGTTGCTTGTCCCTGCCACATCTGCTTAGAAAACCTTTCTCTGGGTGACACAGAGCAAAGGCAAACTTCCAAAGCCTGCCCTGGGAGGTCAGCAGAGGAATCCATCATCTGACCTCCACAGCAGTCAGGCACATCAAGACTAAAGCAACCAATAGAACAGAACACCCTCTCAAATAGCATTCAATTGGGGAGAAAGAACAAAAGGCAAGGACCCCCTGCTAGTCAGACTCACCAGTCTGCTCCTCCTTCATTCTGTCAGACTATGCTATTGGTCCTCAGCTCTAAGCATGCTGGGAAGGTTCTCTCCAACAGAAGCCCATCCCATCCTAGGCTTAGTTGTTACACACACTATCTACTAAAACACTCAAATGGGGCCAAGAAAGGAAAATGACAGGGTCATTGCTGCAATAATTTCACATCACAAATTACTCGTTACTTCTTATTTCTCATATTAGAGAGAATTCTTTGAATCTTCATTTCATCAGAAAAGAGACTTCAAACATGTCATTTTGTCTGAGAATTATAACCAAAACAGAGTAATATGTTGGGGATGAGAGATTTTCCTATCAGGAATGAGACTCCTTGATGAATTCTCCATTATTTAGAAAACAAGAAAACTTATTTTTCTTAGAGCCTCAAATTTTTTTTACTTTTATTTATTTTATTTTATTTTATTTTATTTATTTATTTTTTTTTGAGACAAGGTTTCTCTGTCTATCCCTGGCTGTCTTGGAACTCACTCTGTAGACCAGGCTGGCCTCAAATTCAGAACCCGCCTGTCTCTGCCTCCCAAGTGCTGGGATTAAAGTCATGGGCCACCACTGCCCGACAGAGCCTCAATTCTTGTGTCACAAAAATTTTAAGGTCTGTTGTCAACGCATCTAAATTGCCTTTAAACACTTTTGAATCTTTCCCATAATAAACCAGAGTACAAATTAAAAATTGTATTTAAACTTTTTTTTGCAAGTTTCTTACATACAAATGGAAGTATGGATCCAAGATAGGGCTTATATCATTTCAATAGATTATTTAAAGATTATGTGATGGAGTGCTGTATATTGGGATTATTAGCAGTTCACATAGGAAAAAATAATGAACACACGATTCCCATTTGTATTAATGAAGGTCAACTTTTATTTGAAGTTTAGAATCAAAAAGGTTCATTGGACATTGTGATGGTTTCTACATACTCAGCCCAAGGAGTGGTACGATTAGAAGCTGTGGCTATGTTCGAGTGGGTGTGGGCTTTAAGACCCTCATCCTAGCTGCCTGGAAGTCAGCCTTCTTCTAGCAGCCTTCAGATGAAGATGTAGAACTCTAGGCTCCTCCTGCACCATGCCTGCCTGGATGCTGCCATGCCCCTGCCTTGATGACAATGGACTGAACCTCTGAACCTGTAAGCCAGCCCCAATTAAATGGTGTCCTTATAAGAGTTGCCTTGGTCATGGTGTCTGTTCACAGCAGTAAAACCCTCACTAAGACAGAATGTACCTGTCAATAACAGAAAGTTCTCTTTCTTTACCATTTTACTTTTTAAAAATCAAATGATGTGAATTAAGATGTGAAACAGTAAGTTTGGCTAGCTGTAGCAGAACTCCCTGCAATCCTCACACTTGAGAAGTAGACATAGGATAATCACAAGTTCAAATACATCGTAGACTACTTACTGAGTCCTGGTCTCAAAACATTAGGAAGGAGCTGGGAGGGGAAAAGAAGGGGAAGAAAATTTGGGGGAGAAATTTCAAATAAATGAATATACTTATATACTTGACTCAATATCAGATGGAGAGGAGCAAAAGTGGGTGAAAAGAGGGAACGAAAGCTCAGTGTTGTTATGGACGTGGTTAACCGGTGAGGACAAAGCTGAAGAAGCTGGATTGCGCAGAGGATGGTGATCCAACCTAGTAACACCGAGGGGTTCTGGAGGTGTTTAAACATCAGTAGTTTACAAAAAGAACTGGGATGGCCACATACAGCGATAGAAGCAATGCAAACATGCTCATGGGAAAATGAGAGCAAGATGCCAGAATCCCACTGGCCCCTGACCAGGGCACTCAGGATATGGCGGGCAGTCTTATTAGTCTCAAGGTCAATACAGTTGGGATGGAATGGACTGCCCAGACACTGCCCACAAGATTACAAATTAGAAACACCAAAGCATACAGCATGGTGATACAAATATTATTATTATTATTATTATTATTATTATTATTATTATTATTAGGCACGGCAGTGGTGATTCAGTTCCTGTCAAAATAAAGCTATTCACAAACCCTGGTGCACATAGGAACTATGCCATAGGAACTCACGATGGCTGTTCACAGACACACCAATGAGTCTAAATAAATAAATAAATTGCGTCCCTGGACTGTGCAGAGTTGTGGCGGTATCAGGGAAAGAAGGTAGAACCAAACCACAAGAAGTGGATTCAGATCCCTTTTATACCATTTCTGCCCTGCTGGCTGCACATCAGTCATTGAACCTTCCAGAATCTGCCTTCTCACCTCAGAAGGAGATAATGTCACCTGTCCTAGCCATTTTACAGGATGATCATCACAATGAAATGAGATCCTGTGTGTGGGCACTGCTCAACCGCTGATCTGCAAACAGGCTCTAGACACAGTGCAAGGCAGAACCAAACACGTCAAACCATTTTAGCTTTCCACAAGGTAAAATTCCTTCTTCCTGATTTGAAGTAACGATCATAGAAATCCCAACAAATAAAAAAAAGAAAGAAAGAAAGAAAGAAAGAAAGAAAGAAAGAAAGAAAGAAAAAGTATTCTCCCTCCGACGCAGGCTAGCCCAGTGTAACAGTATTATCTCTGACCAACCACCAGCTTATAAGCGGCTAAGAAAACCCTGCTTCTCCTCTAGTTAGTGGGCTCTTCGCTACAGACAGGCTAGAGTCTAACAATTCAGAGGTAAACGTAAGTGCTAGGGACACGGCTCAGCTCAGTGAGTAGTGTGCCTACCATACAATCGTGGGGAATTGTGCTTCATCCCCAGCACACATGTAAGAAGCTAGTGCAGTAGTTCTGTAACCATGGCACTGTACTTCGTGCGAAGGGTGCAGGATTTGGAGACCAGAAGATCTCTGGAGCTCCCTGGGGAGCCATTCTATCTCAATTGATAAGGTCTAGATTTGATGTCAGACCCAGGGTCAAACAGTAACGGGGAACACAACACAGGAAGACACTCAACATTGACCTCTGGCTTCTACATGTACACACATATTCACGGACACACATGAACACAGAGTAAATTTATACACACATATACAAACATGAAATAAATTTAAGTGAATAAAATGTCTCTACTAACTTTCCCCTTCTGGGGTATGGTCAATAAGCGTAATGAAAAAGGTAGGCAGACACTGGCCAGACATTGCTAGTCACAGATTTCCCCTAGGGTCAGCCAGCAGGTGCAAGGAATCAGCCCACATGATTAGCATCCACTTAAATGTCACAGGATGTCATGCTGAGGCAGACCAAGAGGCTCACACTGGAAATTGCTTGGCCCTGCTGCCATTTTTCAAGGGCTGCTTCTTACACTTGGAGTCCTGAGCTTGTGGCATGGAGGAAAACCCAGACAAGGAATTTCAGCCGTCGGGGCAATGCTTCAGTGTCACTCGGTGTTTTTCTCAGGTGCAGCCCTAACCCACGCTGAATCTCAAGGTGCCTGAGGTTTTTCCAGACCTTTCTACACTGTGGAAAGAAGTGACGCTGGCTGAAAGTATCATTTTACTGACTGAAGGCTGTGATCTAACAGGGACTAATACAGCTTCCGAGGTCAGGACTAACACTCACCCTCCATAAGGGTGGATAAGTAAAAGCTAGGGGTATCCCAGGCAGACACGCAGGGCAGGCAGTTAGTTTCCCAGAGTCTTCGTGCGCACAGCTCACCCACATAGGGACTAGGAAACATTAGGAGACTATTTATTATCCAGACTCAAGGTGAAGTTGTGACAGGCAAATGACTTCAATCAACATTTTTGGTGACTGAGAGCCAAATACTCAAACCATGGTTCCACTGTAGAAGATTCTGTCCTCTTCTAAAAGGAGCCCTTATTTCTGGGAAGTGGGAGGGGACCCCAACTCAAATTTCAGAAACTAGTTAAAAAAATGTTTTTATTGGTGGTTGAAGTAAACATATGGGCATCAACATTTCTCAAGTGGTATAAGCAGTCCCTGGTTACAGTAATTTAAACCAATTCATGTCTCAGACACTGGGATGTGAGCAAGGTCACATGCGCCAAAAGAATACATGGGGTGAGACACAGCCTCACTCCAGTCTCACAATGAAAGTAGTGGTACACAAAACACCATCTCAAAATCCCTTATAAGCCAGCAGACACAGAACGCTCAGGTCGGGCAACATCCAGGCAAACACACTAAGGAAGCTAACAAAGGGGGGTAGGGGGGAAGAATCATTTCAAACATCTTTTTATTCTAGGAATGGAGTGTGTTGATTAACTAAGCCATAAAATGACTGTAAGGTAGACATTAAATCTCTTTCTCAGGGAAATCAGAGCACTCTCTGTGCTTTCTTTTGCTGATGGAAAAAAAAAAATATGTAAATAAGAACCCAACAGGCAAAGTGATCACAGCCAACAGAGCAAGCGCCCAGCCACAACCAGCCATGAAGGTAACCTTGCCAACTGGAGTGGTGATGCTTTGTAAAAGCAGCTCTGACCAACCGAGACTAAAGCGATAGTCGCCTGGGTGCAAAGACTACTTTCGGCTTATCTCAAAATGCACCCCAGGAACACTGGAAACCCAGTTTCTGGTTACAAAGTGACAGCGAGCCCCAGGGGACAGAGGACAAAAATCAAAGGATACAGTTTACTGAAGCCTCGGCTGCCTGTGGTTGTTGCTTTAAGCTGTCCCCCAGGAAGGACAAGACGACAAGGAAGTCACCCTTGCGGGCTTCCAGCCCCAGCCAGAGTTCTTTGTGACCAGCTGAACGCTGATCCTCTGCCGCAGCCAGAGTTCTTTAAGGGGTGACCAGCTGAACGCTGATCCCCGGTCCACATTCTTTTCAACCACGTAGAGAAATGTCGAGCTGTGTCTTAAGAAACCTGAGACACACAACTTGTCATCCTGGAAATCTAACCAAGTCATCAGAGACCGGCACTCCTTTACAAGAGAAAACTCCCAGCCAAGAGGAAACAATGCCAAAGAGGGCTCTTGATCTCTACTTTCTTACAGCCCAGTTCTTCTGCTTCAGTACCGTCCTTCTCCTGTTATCTTCCACTCATTATGGCTCAAGTGTGGTCTTTTTTCCAAAAGTAAGAATGCAGGAAAACAGTAAGGTCGAATGCCACCTACTGTGTGACTGCTAAGGAAAATCCAAGACATGCGCCACTCCATGTGACCTCTAATTAAAGCCATTCCCACACTGGACCTAGAAGGGGCTTGCCACTCGGTATGGCTTCCTCAGAAGGCTGATTTACTATACCTAGTAAGCAACAGACACTCACCCAAGTCCCCACTACGTGTATTCATGGAAGATGGGATAAAATGTTCAGGGGAACTGGAGAGATTATCCTAGAAAGTGGAGCAGCAGACGTAAGAAGTGCCAACTGGGAAAACAAATGAACAAACTCCTTCTAGGGAAGGCAGATACGCTCTGTGGAATGTCAAAGTCTGATGAGAGACACCGCACCATCGCTAGCTCCAGGCTCCTTGAGCCTCTCACCAGGCATGTACAGAAAGAGTATGGGAGTGGGTTATTAAAACATTTCCCGACCGCACGCAGTAAGGCAGCGATCGTCACAAATGATGCCATTCACTGGAAAGAGTCCAAATCTAATGCAACAGCCACCTGCCTTTCACACGGCTAAAACACATCTGACAGTACTTTTTAAAACCTCCGGTGTCTGTCAGCGCTCCAGAAGCACGTCACTATAAAACCATGAGGTTGCCTAATAAAGACAGCTAGCAGGGCGACCTGTAGCTCCATGACTGCTCTCCTTGTGTGACTATACAATAAGTTCACTACGTGCCTGTCTCTTCTCATGAGGACAGTAGCTAGATGGCCTAGTTCTAATCCTCTGTGCTCTGCTCCATTTGGCCTGCCACGCCCCCTGGTCTACTGATCCCAGATTCCCACAACACCCGCGCACTGACTTACAAAGTAAAGGGGAGGCACGGAGGAGAATTCAAAGAGGTGTAAATCCGGGAGGGGAAGGAAGCACATCCCCCCCCGAAACCAAAAAGGGCTGAGTCTGTGTCTCCAAAATGGCCACGGTATTGCCAATGTCACTCCTCTGTCTGAAAAATTATGCAAGGGTTCTTGTCTTATTACTGGGAAGTTTCATGGCCAGTTCCATTCTAATGACCTCATCCTATCCTGATTATCAAATCGATTGCTACTTTTATTGGCCATTTATGATACCTAGACAATATGTATTAATTCATGTGCAGTGTTACGCGTAGTGTTCAGCCCCGATAAGCATTCATCAAATAGCAGCTAATATGCTAATAACTAGAGGTGATCTGAGAGATTCAGACATAGCTTTCAATGTGAACCTTTGATTATCTCAGGATCTGACAAAAATACTAACGGATAGGTTCTTTGAAGGGTTACATAAATACAGTCATAGCTTATACCTGATTAGACAACCACTCCAAAGATACTTGCTTCTACACTGAAACTCTGCACTATATGCTACCATAATAATAATAATAATAATAATAATAATAATAATAATAATAATAATAAAAAGTATGCTCTGAATCACTTAGGGGTTGATAGTGAAGAAATTACAACCCAACAGCCGGTACCATTACATCCAGCCACAGCCAACTTCTAAGGCAGTGGTCCTCACCTGTAGGAGGCAGCAGGGAAGTCGAATCACCATCTTACAAGGGTCACAGGGCATATCGGATGCTTAGAACACAATTCACAACAGTAGCAAAATTACAGTTATAATGTATCAACATAATAATTGCATGGTTGTGGGGGGGGGGGGTCACCACAACATGAGGAATTGTATTAAAGGGTTGAAAAATTAGGAAGGTTGAGAACCATTACTCTAAGGTAATGCAGTATTTAAAAAAAATACACATTTTCATTTTAAAAATTGTATCTGCTAGTAATCTATGAATAGACAGTATACCATTCCTCAGAGAGAGTTGACGTGACTGTCCCCAATCACACAATGAGCAGGTAATAGCAACAAAATGTCCACATTCGGGACAGACACCAACATCATTCACTCCTTCACTTAAAATATATCAGGCTTACCAAGCTGGCACACATCTCTCCTGACTGGGAGGCGAAATTCCACTTGGAGGATATAGACAACATTGGACATAAACACATAAAATGTATAACCTATTAGATGGCGGTGAATGTTTTGGAGGTGGGGAGGGGGTGGGTGATGCAAAGGTCAGGAGGAGAGGGAGGTCATTGTGACCATCTAACATACCGGTCACTGAGCCAACTGCTGACTGAAAACTGCAGAGGTGACAGAGAGGGGAGCAGGTGCAAAGCTGCTCTAGGAGAGCACAGGCAGGGCCACCACAAGACGCTTAGTCTCCTGGGAGGGGGGTGAGGGGAGAGTGGGGAGAGGAGGGGAGGGAAGGGGAGGGAGAGGAAACAGGCACAGCCATTGAAGTGTCTGAGAAGGAAACCTACTGGGGGTTCCAAGTAGAGACTCGTGTATTCGCATTCACATTGCTCAGGATTGCTGTCTGCGTTAGAATTAGTCAGACCTTCACAGTGGAAGCAAGGGAAACGGTGGAGGGAAGCCCATAACAGCCCTGCACCACAGCCTCTCCTCACCAGATGGCCGCTGCTCCTCTCCTAACTCATCACTGCTCGTTAAACTTCGCTCCATAGTCAGAATGATCGGGTGTTTCTAACAACGTGCCTGATGAACGCTCACCTGAGAGCACCGACAGACAGACAGACAGACAGACAGACAGACAGACAGACAGACAGCGGCAGCTTAGTTTACTAAGTGCCCAGCCTTGGCGGGAGGGAGGAGGGATACACTCCTGTCCTAAAAGACTTGGCTGTCAAGTTCAAGAGTCAGACTAAAGCAAGCAAGCAAGTACAGAAAAGGAAAAGGCAATTCCAGGGGATGGGGAAGGCCGAGAAGTAACCGAGAAGGGGGTGCTCAGTGCGGCCTCTAACAGGGAATTTGGAAGGTGCCCGCCACCTTCTGGGAACAGGAAGAGGAAGGAACGCGGTACGACTCCTCCTGGATTTGTGACAGAGCAGTAAGTTCACACACATGCAAACATGCACACGCACACACCTGTCACAATGGGCACCAACAGGTCAGAGAGCACAGAACTTCTGTGCTGCGTCAAGGGATGGGGCCTCCTGGGAGACAGTGGTGAGCCCTAACAGACTAACCTGAGTGAGTGCGCGGCTTAGAAAAATGAGTCAAAATGGAACAAGAATGGAGACAGCAGGTGAGGCGAGAAGCCCAGAAAAGAGCAGCCGTATAGCCTCATCTACACTGCATTTCAGGGCTGCCTGGGCTACGTGGCGAGACCCTGTCTCAAAACAAAACAAAAAAACCAAAAAGGAACAACAAACCTTTAACTTGGTGGAAAATATTATAGTTTAAGAAAACCCTTAAAATTAAGGAAACAATGTTGAATATTTATAAATGTATAACATCCTCAAAATTATAAAAAATAAATAAATAAAAAATCAAAAGCTGGCTTTGGTAGCACATACCTTTAGTACCAGCACTTGGGAGGCAGGTGAAACCAGTGTGGGCTACATAGCAAGTTCCAAGCCCATCAGGGCTACATAATGGGAATCAGTCTCAATAAACAAACAAACAAAATAAAACAAAACAAAATACAGTTCTAAAAAGCTTTCATCATCTAGTATGGATGGAAAAAAGCAAAAATTACTCACTTTTAAGCTGAAGCCCTCGCAGGATACTCCTTATTTCACTAGGAAGACACTTCAGGCCATGTAAGGAAGTGTCTAACCTTCAAACTAGCCACAAACTTTTTCAAGTTAAGAAAGGGAAGATATTGGTTCAATCATCATTTTAATAAACATTCCACAATTTAATTACCAAAAAGGGGTCATTTTTACAATAAAACAAGGTACAGAGGCAACTGAGGCTGCCAGCCTAAAAGGAAAAAGAAATAATCAAACGTCAATGAAGGGTAGTCTCAGCGGAACCGATAAAATAGTAAGGAGCACTCTGTGTCTCTTTCACAGAGTGTCAACTTCCACAGGAACTTCAGAAGGAAAGCAAGCTGGCACACACTGAGAACATTTGTCTTAGTGCATTTGTTAAGAGAGAAGCCCGTTTAACCACTTTCCTCACAGAGTAACCCTCGGAATAATAAAGCTTGTTTACTTTGAAGCGCCAATTTGGAATGTTACTTTAACAATACTTACCAACCCCTTTTAGCCTTCCTTAATGTCAGTGCTGTTCCTGAGTCTCTTAATTTTAAATGTGCTTTACTATTAGAAATAATAGAATATTATTATTCTATATTTGCTAATATGAAAACAAGAATTTGAACTTGAGACAGGCAGTGGTGGCACGCGCCTTTAATCCCAGCACTTGGGAGGCAGAGGCAGGCAGAGAAACCCTGCCTTGAAAAACCAAAAAAAGGTAAAAATTTGAACTTGCTGCATTAGGTCTTAGTAAACCATTTTTCCCCATTATAACATCTGGTCATTAGTATCCAACTGTGCACAGTGGGCCTGTTTTCTGCTACTCTCTTAGAAGGAGGGATAATGGGGTAAACTAAAACATAGCTCCTACACACAATTTACATATAGCTCCTACATGCAAAAAATTATTATCTAGTACACAAATCATTCATGATCCCTAATGCCTACAAAGGCAGCCCTCTGGGGGTTTTGGGGGAGGGTTAGGGGGGAAGGTTGGAAGGTGGGAAGGGGGGGATAGGACAAGAGATGCTAGGAAGTAAATCCAGGGCCTCACTCCTAGAAGCTATATCTCACTGCAAGAAGCTGTCTCTCTAACCCCACATTTGAAATTACAAGCACTGAAACACAGAGAAGTCAGATTTGATAATGTTACTAAGTTCAGATGATGGTAAGTAAAATCCACATGGAGAGAATAAAAACGTTGTTTAAAACAAGGCTTTGCATGCCAGTTAACCTCCCTATTTGTAGACCTGTCAGTTCCAGAATCATCAATCATACCTCCCCCATCCAAGGGAGAGCTGGGGTGAAACAAAACGTGCCCTGGGCGATGAGAGGACACCCCGCCACCTCACCCTCATTTGATTTTCTTTTAGTGAGCAGGAAAGGGAAGCACAGGATGGAGATGGGTCATTAGTTCTCCCTGAGAGCCTTCCAGGGCTCTGGTGAAGAAACACTCCCGGAACACTGCTTAATTCCATGCTTACAGCCAGAAGACCACAGAAAACACGAAAAAGTTATTTCAGACAAAGTCCCTTTTCTGGGCCTTCTTTAAGCTAGTTGTGCTTTTCCATAGTTAGTGTTTTTAGCCACCCCTCAGATGCCTGCGATGCTTTTCTGTGGAAGCAGAGACACCCAGGCTGCAGGGTGGGGACCTATGCATCTTCATGTCCTCCACCCAGAATGGAGTAAGCAAGGTTCCTCCTATGAGCCTTCCTCCACAGCAAAGGTAACTACCTGGAAGCCTGCTGTGCAGCTACACTCTCCTGTTCTCTCACTCAAGCATCTAATGGCACTGCTCCTGATTCACTGAGGAGCGATTTCCATTCTGGTTTTTATAATTAAGTTGAAGCATGCTATGCTGAAGTGGGTCGCATCCGGCAAGCACAAAAGATCTGATGACTGTTAACCACTCACTCTTACTTCCAGAAACACAAAGGTCAGGACAAGAGACTTTTGCAATTCATAGGTACTGTGACAAAATAAAACTAAGTACTTAGGGGTGATTGCTTTGAACCTATGTATATGAATCTCTGGTAGCTTCGCTGTTTTCAATTATATGTATATAGGGAAAGGAGAGATATGCACTTGAGTTCAGATGGCCCTAAAGTCCCAAGGCAGTGTCAGATCCCCTAGAGCTGTAGTTACAGGCAGCTGTAAGGCACCTGACCTAGGTCATGGGAATGGAATTCAGGTCCTCTGCAAGAGCAGTAGGGATTCTTAACCTCTGAGCCCTTTCTTCAGCCCCACTTCAGGCAACTTTTTAAAGGTAGTAGAAAGATACCTACTGGTCACTTCTAATCTCACAAATAGAGTCCTCCAAGAAATCTCAAGCTATTATTTTATCTCAGTTTCTGGAGTGTAAGCAACAAAGTCAAAGGCTGTGGCTTTTTGCTCGCATTGATACATATCTCCAAAAGTATCCATGCAAAGCCAGGCATGGTGACAAACGTCTTTAATCCTAACACTCAGGAGGCAAAGGCAGCCCTCTGTGTGTTCAAGGCCATGCTGGTCTACATAATGAGTTCCAGGACAGTAAGGGCTAGGTAGAGACACTCTGTCTCAAGAAATAAGTAAATAAATGCCACCCCCTAAAGTTAAGCATGTGAACACTTGCATTGTGACTGTTACTGAGCAGCCTAGAGATTCATGTAAAAGGGCCTTCTACTGTGCAAAACGAGTGGAGTGGATGTGTTACTCAACTTACTTTCCGCCGAGGACCCAGTGGGTTGGCTATGCTTCTTAAGAAGTGTTACCTGGTAACAGTGGGCAACAACAGACAGTCTATCCTTGAGGCAGCTTGGAACTGGCAGAAGTTCCTGCAGAGCCAGCCTCCCCAGACCCTACGGGGCACAAGCAAGGTTGACTTTCCCAGTGACCACTTCCCCACCTCCATCTGTCAGGGCTGAAGATGAGGGGCGGGGAGAAAAGGACAACAGTTTTTCAAAAACGTCCATCAATCAAAAGTCTACTCATGTTCTAGGAGTTAGAGATGGAAGTCACCTCACACTCCCATCAGACCAGAAAGTCTTAGGTGCTTTCTTATCTGTGACCCTATCTTAATGGTCACCCACCGCAGTGGCTGCTAATCCAAGGAATGCACATTCACATCGGAATAACGACCAAAACTTTGCATGCATTTCCTTAAAGATGGTTCCTCTTTTGATTGACTAGTATAAACAAGTGTTACTTCGACATTTCTCCAAAGGAAAGGATTATGATGAATAAAGACCAACTGTTAGAACATGCCCCTAAGACAGTCTGTCAAGGATGAGAGCCAATTTTTCTTTTGTAAGCTAGACATAGAAAGAATATAATTCTGTGATTTATAATGTACAGGCAGCCTTTTACAGATTTCCCCTAACCTCATATGTCAAAATTATAATATTTATTCTGGGGCAATTATTTCTAAGGACCTATAAGTACACACTGTAGTAAGCCCGAATTCAGATACAGGAGGCTGCAGTGCCCCTGTTACATGAAGGGACAAAAGGAATGTATTATAAATAAACAAGTTCTGCCTTCCTTTAGAACGTGCCCTGGCCCTTCACAATGACTTCTTTATTTCCTACAAGTCAAGTACACACTGCTTGCTTCACCTTCCAACTAAACCAAAGGCGTACAAATTCAGTCTCTCTCCCTCTAATGTTAACTTCCATGAACCATGGACAGTGAGAGCCCTGAAGAAAGCCACAGGGTCACACATATACACTCTTCAACAGAAACCTGATAGCAGTTGGTTTGAAGCAAAGTAAGTTCTGAGAAGCAACTTCTGGCAAAGACTAAAGGGAAGTCAAAAGTGTACCCCCATGTAACCACAGCACCATGGTGTCCACCCTACAAACTCGTTTGGTTCAAACATTACCAAAACCACAGCTTATTCCTGATTTAGAAAAGGACTACACAGATGTGAACCACCCAGCTTCATCCAGAAAGCAAATGCCTGTTTCGATGCTGGCAATTATACAGTGTCCACTCAAAGCCAGGTTTTAAAGCTCAGCATGGGTAGACCACTGGTAACCAGCTCCTTGATACAATAAACAACTGACATCTTCAAAAAAATATTAACCAACCCTTCCTCTGCCAGTTCAACAGGCAAACACAATCGAGTTAACATCCATTGTCCTTGCAAATAGCTGTGTTTTAATTCTCAGAGTGCGCAGAGTGACCATGTACCTGGAAGCACGCAGGTTAGTTAATTCTCACATTTCTGCAGTTTGGGTTCCCAAAAGAGAGGGAAGAATAGGTTCCTGAGATGGCCTAGCAGGGTTTCTCTTGGCAGAGGGAGAACCCTGTGAACAAGTCACACACAGTCCTGGCAGTGTCTGGACCAGGCTCCTTTGTAACACACAGGAGTGCTTCCCTGCTGGACTCTGGACAACATCCAACCAAGAAACCATTTCAGAGCTGAACAGTTCAGTCGTTACAGCAGACATCCTAATAGGCAGACGTCAGAAACTCTATACAGAAAGCAGGGAGTGTTATAAAATACTAGGATGTACCCCTGTCCTCCAGCAGGACTATAGTTTTCCTTACCTTCTAGAGGGGTCTAACATGCTAATCCTGAGAACAGACACCAGCTCTGGTCCGACAAGGAACTTGACAGAAATCCAAAACTCTTTTAGCCAAGGTAAACCCCTTGTGTCTATTTTCCTCCATGTCACACTCAACACCTGTCTAAGTCACACATTCACCAAACTCATTCATCTTCTCAGAAGAATGCTGCAAAGAGACCATCGACAACCCCCCAGGCTTTCTCAGAGCAGTTTCAAGAAAGAGCTCATGACTTGCCCCAGACCAGATGAACCCATCTGTGTGACACCTTCTCACTGACCTCCCCAAGTCACGGGCGAGCTTGGGCTGGGGAAGGGAGGGAGAGGGAGAGCACCCGCAGCACACAACAGCTATTTAACCTTCTTGGAAGGCTACACAGTCTCAGGCTGGATCTCGGCGGAACCGTTTTTTTTTTTATTTTAGACGTGTAAACAAATGAATGGTGCTTAGTTCTAGCACAAAAACAAGTAAGGAACTCCTGATGGAGCAGGAGAAGACATGACAGGACAGCAATGGCAGGGACAAAGAATCCTATCGAGCAAACTTTTAAAAAGATGTTTAAATTAAGAATAAAATAAAGTCACCTTTTCTGGGCTGGGTCCTGTATATCCAGTTCTCATCATCTGCTTCCACCTGCTGCCCACAAACGGACAGCTCTCCATCACTGCGAAACAGCCTCTTTGTCTGCCTGGACAGGGAGGAGAAATTTATCCAACTCACAGCACGTGAGAGGGAGCCTGGGCTTGCCTTGATTCTGAAGGAACCTGAGGAGCCTTCCTTTTTCATCTTCTTTCACATCAAAATCCTCTAGAGACAAAGGGCAGCCCAACAAATAAAATGCTGGCTTTTTAGAATTGGCCCGGATCCTTGAAAGGGGCCTGCCCCTTCCCACTTATCCAGACAACGCTGAGAGTCGGGCAGGCTTTGTGCTTCTGCGTGCCCGATTAAAAGGAAAATGAAGGATTAAAGAAATAAAAAAAAAAAAAAAAAAAAAAAAAGATTTACTCTAGCCACATTGTAGCACCAATTTCTGGTGGAAGGTCCACAGGCAAAAATAAAAATAATAAAAAATAAATAGACGTACAAGCTTTAGAAAAAGAAACAGTATAGTCATTTCAGAAACACTTGCCAAGACTTTGCGAAGAAGAGCCAAGGTACCCCGACTCTTGGCTGTATGGCTAGCATCCCTAAATGTAATCCTACGCCTCTCCAGGGCATCTTTCCGTCTAAAGGCAGAAAGCCAGGCTCTGGAGCTAACTCCTCACCCTGCAGAAAAAGATCCAGCGTCAAGCAGGCCCCCAGTTTAAAGTTCACCCACACAGGTTACTCAGGAGAAATCAAAGGGTTCGGCTCTGTTGTCTCGGCACTGGGCAGAATCATAAACCGCCCACTTGCCCTCCTTCCCGTCTGGGAAGCGCTCCTAGCCGCAGGACTCCACAAACAATAAAACAGGCTGCGTGGCTATCGCTTAGATTACAGAGTAAGCACTCCTGCGAAAGATGATAGGCTTGCCCGACACTGAAGGCACCTCATTGGCGACAGAGAGCCCCGCCCCTCCACAGACCATACTTGAGTGGTAGCTCAAACTTCTGAACTCCTGCAGAGCAATAGAAAAGCAAGCCTGTGCGGAATGTAGACATCTCTCTGCAGATCACAAAAAGAATTTGATTGCCGACTATTGATTGGACCCACTTCTGAAAAAGTGTGGTCACCAGAAGCCCTTTTAATGCGGTTTCTAGTCCCGCATTCCCGAGGTGGGGGTGGGGGACACAGGATCAAGGATAAGCTAAGCAGTTTCACTTCACTTCCTGCTTTCAGCAAAGGCGAAATGCAGCCATGTTTGCACCTGTTCCTGCCTCCCCTTCTGCCACAAGCAGGCAGAATATGGGGCCAAGCACACCCCACCAGGTCACCAGGTTGGCCCCGGGAGGCAATCCTCCTCTGCCTTTCAAAGGCCACCCAATCAGAGAGAATCCTATCTAGAGTGAAAAAAAACCCTACCAACAACAAAAGCACGATGCTAAAGCAATCAGCTGCTGGTTAAAGCAAAGAACTAGAAACCCAACCTTACAATGCATTGCACACACACACCCTAGTTTCTTGGGGTGCCCTGGTCCCAAACAGCAGCATGGGGGGAGGCAGAAACTCAGTGAGGCAGACAGCAACAAGCAAAGAATCAGTCATATAAACACTAACGAGTTTACTGCAAAATAAACTGATTAGGGGTTCTAAAAGCAGCTGGGCAGAGGCAAATATGCCTTTGATCCTAGCACACAGGAAGTAAAGGCAGGAGAGGCTCTTCTAGTTCAAGGTCAGCCTGGTCTACACGTTGAGTTCCAGGACAGCCAGGGCTACACGGGTGTATTAGTCAGGGTTTCTATTCCTGCACAAACATCATGACCAAGAAGCAAGTTGGGGAGGAAAGGGTTTATTCAGCTTATTTCTACATGGCTGTTGATTACCGGAGGAAGTCAGGACTGGAACTCAAGCAGGTCAGGAAGCAGGAGCTGACGTAGAGGCCATGGAGGGATGTTCCTTATTGGCTTGCTTCTCCTGGCTTGCTCAGCCCGCTCTCTTATAGAACTCAAGACTTCTAGCCCAGAGATGGCACTACCCCTTTGATCACTAATTGAGAAAATGCCCCACAGCTGGGTCTCATGGAGGCACTTCCCCAACTGAAGCTCACTTCTCTGTGACAACTCTAGTCTGTGTCAAGTTGACACATAAAACTAGCCAGTACAACGGGGAAACCCTGTTCCGGAAAACAAAAAGTTCTAAAGGCAAACTTTGTGTCACAAGTCTGTTCCAACTCTCTGAGACTGAAAGAGAGGTTTCTTCAAGCATGCCAGGGCTGGGGTGTTCACTGAAGATGATACAGAGCAAAGTGTCCCGAAGGCAGTAGATTCTCATGCTTCCCAAGAAGACACGGAGACTGAAGAGCCAACTGAGAAAACAGTCCTTGGCACTGGCGAGGTCAGAAAAGCTAAAGGGTTCTCAAGACACCTAAATGTTGCCGAAATCCTTCAAGTTCCAGACGGAGAAACCCAAGCCCACACATGGCCCATGCCAGAGCATCGGTCAGGGATGCAGGGAAGCAGGTCATATATGTATCAGATACCACTGGGTCTGAGGTTCACGCCTACTGGGTGTGCTGGTTCTACCTACCTCAGCTCTTCATTTTCAATGATGTGTTGTCTACACTGACCGTTATTGCAAGTACAGAGAATGGTTTGTAGGAACAGTTTCTAGAAATCCAGTTTGTTAGAGTGCCTACAAACCACAAAACAGAATTGATTAACCGATCCTCCATGTACTGAGTCATCTACGGTCTAAGTCAGTGGTTTTCAATCTGTGGGTCTTGACCTCTTTGGGGTCACATATCAGATATACTACATATCAGATATTTACATTATGATTCACAACAGTAGCAAAGTAACAGTTATGAAGCAGCAATGAAATCATTTCATGGTTGGGGATCTCCACAGCATGAGGAACTGTGTTAAAAGGGTCGTGGCATTAGGAAGGGTGAGAACCACAGCCTAGATGATTGAATATTTGCTAATACAAAGAAGATCACAAACATTAATTTAAAAATTGGATCAAACTTGCTATTGGCCAACAGCAAATACAATGGTTCTAGGCAGCCCTGGAGGTCACAGCTTTATTCATGTTCCATGTGGGTTCCAGTTATCTTAGAAGAACCTAAGTGGGCTGCTTCAGTAGCTACCACACTCATTCAAATTACATTCATTTAGCAACTACAAAGAACACTCACCTTAATCAATGGACCCAGGGCCATAGGTACTGTGTACCTCACACCTCACACACAGTGTGGTAATCTTCATAATATTGCTATTGAGGACTTGGGTACCTTTAGAGTATCATTGGCTTTCTCAAATAACCAGTCAGAATCTTCAGCATTGCAAAATGTCATAATTTAATACACACACATACACACACACACACACACACACACACACACGCACACGCGCGCACACACACCCATGAAAGGCTATGAGACGGGTACTCTCAGACCTTTTAAATAGACCTGCTGAACAGATTTGATTCTGCTCCTCACTGTGCTGGGTCTTCCCAGGTATCCTCCTGCCAGTAGGCTGCCACACTGCAAGGTCTGCCGCCATCATCGTGTGTGTGTGTGTGTGTGTGTGTGTGTGTGTGTGTCTGTGTGTGTGTGTCTGTGTGTGTGTGTGTGAGTGTGTCTGTGTGTGTCTGTGTGTGTGTGTGAGTGTGTCTGTGTGTGTGTCTGTGTGTGTGTGTGTGTGTGTGTGTACTGCTCCCTACCACTTTGCCGAGGCTGTACTTCAAGCACCAGGAAAACAGATAAACAAGCTCGCTGAAATTCTATGTTTAGCGGGAGTCCGAGGCCTCGCAGAATGAAATGCACTGCTTTGATCAAGGCTTCATCACAGCTGCCCCCCCCCCCGCCCAGTCCCTTATCCTTTACTTGTGGGACTGAAGCCCAAAGGTCAGATGGCTGGATAATGATGCCAGCATGGATCTGTATCAAACTCATGACTGACTGCCTCTTTTATATTAAGTCTTGCCAATTTTGGGTCACTTGTCAATCACTACTAATAATAGTAAGAGAAAATGTATTATTTCAGGAATAATTTAAAAAATATATCTATAAAAACTGAGAGGCACCAAAACATTATTAGGGAAAACTCTACAACCTGAATCAATGCCAGGAATTTAAAGACTTTTTTTTTTTTTTTACCAAGAGTCAGTGGGGTAGGGTGGATACATTTAGAGGCCTTTTGCTTTTCATGTATCAATATATACCAACATCCTTAAAATGGAAGGGAGTCAATGTAAAGTGCTCCATGTAATAAAAATTGTTAAACATGGCAGGATATACTGTGAAACAAACCCCTCCTCTAATCAGGCATGAAATTACCCTACTTGCCATCTGCGAAAAATGCCAGCCAAGAGGAGGAATTCATTTCAAGTGCCATGAGTTCTCCTGGCTTCTAAGTGACTTCTAATTTCCATGTGTACCTCATCTGCTCTGTTGAAGCAAGGAGGGAAGGAGAGCCCAATAGAGAACAGTCCTGGGTTGTTGGCTGGGTGGGTATGCTTGGTCACCCTGGACAGTAATAGGGAGCCAATCTGAAGGCTTTAGAACGGAGACAAAGGGGGCAGGAGGCACACGCAGCAGCAGACAGGGGGGGGGGGGGGGGGAGAGAACAGGGCAATGTGTCCCTTATCACATTACCACCCAAATCTCCCAGACGACCCTCAGGGACCTTTTACTTCTGGGACAGGGTACAATAGGTTTCCAACTGTCACTTCTTATGAATAATTAAAGGGCAGAGTTAAGTGAAAATCTTTCTGGGCAGTAATTTGTACACACTAATAATTCAAGTCTACCTCCACGGATGAACGGTGAGACAGTTCCTGTTAGTCTGACTTGAGGAACGGGGTGTTTGATTAGTACGGTGTTTGTTTGGGTGGAGTAGGGCTTTAAGGGGTCCAGGTTAGGCTCAAACTCCCTACGTAGCCAAGATTGACTTGGAACTTCTCATCTACCTTTCTGTTTCTCCCAAGTCCTGGGACGGCCCCAGTTGCCTGTGTCTAAGAAACAAACCAAAAACACAAAGGCAAGGTCATGTCATTCCCACAGCCACCCCCTCAGGACACTGAGTTCTCCTTCTTTACCGCACTCACCTACCACTGCATCGCTGTTCAAAAGCAACAAATATTGGCTCTGGGAGTTGGGAGGGGGTGCTAATGCCTGTAATCCCAACACTCAGAGGATAGGCAAGCAGGGCCAGAAGCTCATGGTTGTCCTTGCCTGTGCAGGGAGCTTCAGACCTGTTGTGATTTATAAAAAAGAAAGAACCGGGATATGCTTGCTAGAGGCACGGTATGGTGTGGTAGAAGAGGGTGCCTCTGCAGGCCCATGCTGAGGCATCCCTTCCCCCTGAGGTACCAGACACACTACTATGGATATAGTATAGAATAGAGTTTATTTAGGGCATGGGGAGGAGAGTTGAGGATGGGGTGGGGGGGGCAGAGAGGAGGCTGGCCAGGAACACATGGAGAGGAGGGGAGAAGGGAATGGGGACAGAAGGGACAGAGAAGGTAATAGAGTAAGAGAGAGTAAGAGACAGAGGAGGGGGCAACCAGCCCCTTTTACACTGAGTCAGGCATACCTGTTGCCAGGAAACTGTGGAGTGGAGCCTAGAAGGAATGCTAACAAGACCAGCCTTGGCTACAACAGTCCGAGTCTTAAAATAAAATGCAAACTGGACCTGTAGTCCACAACCCAACACACTAGGTGTCAAGGCAGGAAAATCAGAACTTCTGTGCCAACTTGGGCTAAAAGGTCCGGCTTTAGAAGGCATCTGTTCCTTTGAATGAATGAGTAATGTTGTTTTGGCATGAAGAGACTACACATTTGTCTACCATTCCACATCTGTGAGTCAGAAAAGGCTTGAAGATCTGACACCCTGAGCCTTACCCCTCTGGTCCCATGGGATCACTTGATACAAGAGCAATATGGCAGTGTCAGTGCCCTGGGTCCCCTGAGGTGAAGCACACTGTAAGGGATAACACCAGCCGTGGGACACAGGAGGCAGGTGACAGAGCATGGAGACCATCAGAGGTTGTGAAGCAGTCAGCAGCCAACATGTCAAAGCCAAAGTCTGTACCCAGGGGTTCAGGTGAGAAAATTCCCTAAAACCTAGGATCAGCATTGAGACTTTTCAGACATAAAGGTCAAGGGTAAAACTCCTGAACAGAAAGTCTAAGCGATCGCTGAAAATCTTGACTTGGTTGTTGGGAAAGCTATCTGGCTCTGTAGTGACTGCTACAGGTACGAAGGTTTCTTCCCTACTCAGTTAGCTTCTTATACGGCTATAGGTCACGGAGGATCTTATTAAAATATACAGTCAGATTCAGATCTGAGGAAGGGCCTGAAATTCTGAACTCCAAAAAGCAGCTAGATGGTAACAGTGCCCAGATCACCTCAGAGCCAACAAACCCTGAAGCAGAGGGGTTCCCTGGGAAGGACCGAACAACGGAGCCGTCCATTCATTTTCATGGGTCATATTTTTAAGCTTATGTTTCAAGATAAAGATCTAATCAGACCATCGAGGTGATCAATCCTTTAACACTAAATCCCCAAAATCAAAAGTTAAGCTTACCAGGATAATCTGAATTTAAAGACTGAGTGACTAATAAGACCTCATTGCTCACACCAATACACTGCTTCATTTCATAAAAGACTCCAGGCCTGGCTTAGTTTGTCCAGATGCGAATACTTGCTCTCAACTACCCAAACTCCATAACTGAGAGCCCTATCCCAGTGAACGCTAAAGCAACATCAGAAGAGAAACCCCACATTCTCCTTGGTTCTCCAAAGAGATGGGCAGGGGTCCCTAGACCTCTGTCAGGAGAAAATAACTGGTCAGAAGCAGTGGAAAGGTTTTTTGGTTGGTTGGTTTGATTTTTGCTTCCCCCGCCCCCAACCCCCGGCCTCTCATAGGTGTTTCTGATAAAAGGGTTTCCGGTCAACCCAAGCGACCTCCAGAAGCATTCATTCCGTTTTGTTCAAGCATTCTAACTACATTCACCTTGGCTCACCCAGCACACTGTGTCAGCTGGGTTTGTCACAGGCTTGCTTTCAATTCAGTACACTTCTGTTCCAAGTCAGAAACTCAGCCTCACCACAGCAACACTAGCAGTGAGCCACGAGAGCGAGACAGACCTGACAATGCCATTCAACAGAACTGGGTACAAAGTGCTGAAAATGCTGTGGATGGCTGTCACTCACCACTCAGACTCCTGTCAGGTGGGTTTACGCACCTTGACTAACACAGCAGAAGGATCTCGAACACAGGGCCAGCTCAAGCTATACTGGGACACTCCCACCTCAAGACACATAAACCAAAAGAACCTAAATTCAAGTTCGGCTCCAAATAAATAAATATAGAGAAATACAACATGTACAGTTGGGATGAGGGTAAAACTGCCTACGCCTCAGTTTTTATCAGTTTGTGAGTCACCTCCAGGGTCAGGGGAAAAGAGGCCAAGTAAAGGAATTGGTTCAAATATGTATTGATCCCCTGCTAGGAAATAAGCCAGGCTGTAAAATATGAAAGATAGGTTCTAGCTCAGAGGGAAAAAATGTTTCTTACAGCACACAAATATTCACAGTTACTTGGAGCATAACAAAAAGGGGCGGGAAGACAAGCGAAGCCTTGAGTTGAGGCCCTGGAGTGTATTTATTGGGAGGAGTATCTTGTGCTCAGGGAGCTTTGCTCCATGGATGGTGTTTCGGTACAGCAAGTCTCTGGTGTGGGTGTTGGGGGATGGAGGAAGCCTTGATTTGCAGGATTTGCTAGTTTCCATGGAGTAAAGAAGGTCAATTTCAAGCTGGCAATAATTTACAACCAGTTGCTAAAATCCTGAAAAGAACTGGCTATCATACCATGGAATTTAGCCAGCAGACACTTTAGCAAAAACAATGACTTGATAGAACATAAACCACAGTACAATTGCTTGGTTTTTGTAGTCCAGGTAGGTGGGCAATGCCTGCATGACCTTATATGGGAGAGTGAATACATCTCTGACTGGGTTATGTAACTCCAGTTCCAGAGAATGCAGCACCTTCCTCTGGCCTCTGCAGGCACCTGCACACAATGCTACACGTATATACACATAAAATAGATTAAATAAATAAATCTTTAATAAAAAAAAATTTAGATGAGGCTATTATCCTGGGACCTCTTGGGTGAGCACTTAATGAAAGCTCATGCATCATTCCCACACTGTGTAAGAGGGAGACAAAGACAGCAGAGGAAACAGAAGTTAAGCATACAGGGCTGAGAGGAAGGGATTCCACCCTGGGCGCTGGGGCTGGAAGCCTGCAATGCAGGGAGCTGGAGCCTTGAGGGGTGGAGGTGGGGCTATAGAAAGCACAGCCCGCCCACCCCCAGGACTACCAGAGAGTAGCACACTTCCTTGTTTTAAGCTATCAAGCATGAGGGAAATTTTCTTTTTGTTTTTGTTTTGTTTTTCAAGAGAACGTTTTTTAGTTTTGGGGTTGTTTTCCTCTGTGTAGCCCTGGCAGTCCTGGAACTCAGCTCTGCACACCAGGCTAGCCTCAAACTTAGGGATCCACCTGCCTCTGCCACCCAAGGCACGTGTCACCTCCTGAAGTCTGGCTGCTTTTTGGGAAGTTTGGGGGAGATTCTCACAGCGGCATCTGAAAGCAAGCAAGGAAGTACTGAGAGGATCTACAACTGCTTAGATCTTTACCAAGCTCTACACAAAGAAATCTGAGGATGTGCGTGTGTGTATGTGTGTTCATTCTTACACATTCCAAACTTTCTAATTTCTTTTCACAATCTATTTCAGGATATTTGTAAGATGCAAAAAACCTTGGGAAAGTGTGGCCTAGTAAGTAAGCTAGCTGAAGCTGAAGTTTTCAGCAATGGCAATTCAGTAAATTTTTGCCAAAAAAAAAAAAAAAAAAAAAAAAAAATCTATTAAGAATCAAAAGTAGGGGCCGGAGAGATGGCTCAGCAGTTAAGGCTGCTCTTCCAGAGGTCCCGAGTTCAATTCCCAGCAACCACATGGTGGCTCACGACCATCTGTAATGGAATCCAATGCCTTCTTCTGGTGTGTCTGAGGAGAGCTACAGTGTACTCACGTAAATAAAATAAATAAATAAATCTTTCTTAAAAAAAAAAAAATCAAAAGTATATATAAAGTGTTCTGAACTCTTGACACTGAGTTTGTGATTTACAGAGTGACCCTATGCCTCACTTTCTATGTCTGTCTGCTCTGTTAGGTACAAATGCAATAAATAATATGAAAAAGAGAGTATCGTTAAAATAGGAAGCCTTCGGTTTGTGCTTTGAGATTCTGCTGACACCTCAACCTGTAGTCACGACGGCTGCTTTGGTACGTGTGAGGTACGCCAGTCAGGACGTAACAAAGACCTGCTTTTTAGTCACGGTGGTTCTAACTTGAACAGTAATTTACAAGTGGAGACTACACAGATGTAATGCAGTAAGCAGTCTTTTCAAAATGTATTTACTTATGGGTATTTGGTAGGCACGCATGTCTATGTAACAGGTGCGTGCCTGGTGCCTCAGGTGCTGAGACAGAATCACACAAACCTGGAGCCACTCTGGAAGAACACCCAGTACGCTTTACCAGTGGGCTATTTTTCCAGCCCCTAGTAAGAAATCTTTTATTACTTCCAATTAAATTTCCTACAGCCCCCAAGGCATTCCCCCCCCCCGGAAAAAAATGTTGAAAAAAAAAAAAAAAAAAAACACACAAAACAATGAGAATCGAAAGATTTATTTACTTTTACTTTATTTGTATGAGTGTTTGCCTGTATGTGTACACATACACACACACACACACACACACACACATGCACACGCACACACGCACACGCACACACGCACACACACACACACACACGCACACGCACACACGCACACACCATAGGTGTGTCTCATCCCTATGGAAACCAAATGAGGGTGTCAGAGGTGAGCCACTATGCATGTGCTGCGAACTGAACCAACCCAGGTCCTCTGTATAAGCATTTTAACCACTGAGCAATCTCTCCAGATCAATGAATGATAATTTAATAAATGAACAAATAAACACATAAATGTGAACCTAAGGAAGTTGGGAGAGCAGCAGTGCGCGTGACTCATAACCACCACCATGTGGCCACGCTGGTCTAGCCAACAGAGTCCCAACTGTAGAGATCAAGCCTGTTCTTGTTCCTCCATGGCCAACTAAAGCACAGCGTTCAAATTACGCTCTGAAACTCAAACTGGAACGTTTATTAGGATGATGGCAAACAAGGAGACTTTTTTTTTTTTTTTTTTTTTTTTTTGGTTTTTCGAGACAGGGTTTCTCTGTGTAGCCCCGACTGTCCTGGAACTCACTCTGTAGACCAGGCTGGCCTCGAACTCAGAAATCTGCCTGCCTCTGCTCAAGGAGATATTTTAAATTACTCAGGCTGCCTTGTCTCTTCAAGATGTAACTAAGTTCAAGTCCTTGTTCCAATGAGACTCCTTTCTGCCTATCCACATGGAACTTCTAAGTGGCCAACCAGAAGCCATGCTGCTTTCCAGACACCTGTAACACAGTGAGAGGATGCATCCATTTATACAACACTGCACTCACCAATAGCCCTTATTGCTCCACCCATAAGGAGAACCACCTCTTCCCTCCAAATGCCCAAATTCTTCCTTCCTGCAACTCAGATGTTGCCTGAGCTTAACTGACAAGTCTATGAGTCTCAGATCTTACAGACTCCCTGTGTGTGCACAGTTCAATGTCTTTTCTGCTGCTGAGCTGTGGTTGACCAACTGGATTAGTACCTAGGTCAAAGAGCCTAGGAGAATGGAGGGAAGCCCCGCTCCCTCCCCCACACACCCATAACACGAAGAACACAAAAGGAGCTTTCTGGTTGTGGAACTTTTTGGTTTTGATTTTGGCTTTGTTTTCTGGTTTTTCCTCTTCACCGGGACAATTATTGCAGTCCCATATACTAGCAACTTGCCCAGCCAGTTTCAAAAGTCTCCAACTGAAAGAGCTATTTGGAGATGGGAATCCAAAACTGATGACAGCTTCAGTTGTCCCTGTGCAGCCACACCTGACAGAGCCTTAGAGTGGTAAACCCATGTCCTGAGCAGAGAACAAAAAAAGCAGAAATAGCCCTTAACACATTCACAGCATTGTCTCCCCATGGTCAAAACTGGAGATGCTCCACCAAAAGAGCATCTTATGTGGCTTCAAGATATGCTATCAAAAACAATGTATGTATCCAAAAAGGAACTTCAGGGGAGGATGATGAACGTCCACAAAGCAAACCCAAGGTCCTCTCCGCTGAGGGTGGGTGGGAGGGCACTGAACTGGCAAGCAAAAGCTAAGGCAGGCATTACAGTAAAGAGTCTCTTGATGACTTCCCTTGATAGCCCGTCAATGCTCTTTTCTACTGAGATGCAGAAACAAGGACAGTGCCGTCTCCAAAAGTTCCCAAGTGAATACAGACCTCTGGAGACTGACAGCTGTACGAACCCATGTGGGTCTCCTCTCCCTCGTGGAACCACGGCATGCATCAAGGGCTTCATTTCTCTACCATAATAAAAGCTAACCGGGACAAACTGGCACTCAAATGCCCAACTGCTGCCAAGATACTTTCATCAGCAGAAGAAAATGGGCATCAGAGGATCTCATGGTACATGAAGTAGGTGTGGCTAGTGGACCAAAAAAAAAAAAAAAATGCCAGGAGCAGATTCGTCCAATCCCACCAGGCCTGTTAAAGGATGCAGCTCCGCATGGGAAAGGCTCATCTCTGGGAGCACCCAGGTCTCACTGTAAACTCTAACCTCCAAAGCTGCTGTACCTGCCGCCTTGTCTGTCTGTTAGGAGGCAGAGTTCTTCCACAAAATTATGAACAGCAAGAAGGGTGAGATCCTGACAAGTGAAGAAAAATTGCTATGATAGGTAGATAGATAGATGATAGATAGGTAAGTAGATGATAGATAGATAGACAGATACATAGATACATAGATAAATGATAGATAGATGATAGATAGATAGATAGATAGATGATAAATAGACAGACAGACAGACAGACAGATAGGCATGCAGTCAGACAGACAGACAGACAGACAGGCAGGCAGACAGACAGAGAGTTATGCAAAGTTATGGCCACTTTACCTTACCTAAACTGAGTAACCAGAAGTTTAGCTTAAACGTAAGACAGACAGATAGATAGGTAGGTAGGTAGGTAGATAGATAAATAGATAGATAGATAGATAGATAGATAGATAGATAGATAGATAGATAGATAAGAGATAGATAGGTAGATAGATGATAGATAGATGATAGATGATAGATACATACATACATAGATAGGTAGGTAGGTAGGTAGGTAGGTAGGTAGGTAGATAGATAGATAGATGAAAGATAGATAGGTAGGTAGATAGGTAGATAATAGATGAGAGATAGGTAGACAGATAGATGATAGATACATAGATAGATACATAGGTAGGTAGGTAGGTAGGTAGGTAGGTAGATAGATAGATAGATAGATAGATGATAGATAGGTAGATAGATAGATGGTAGGTAGATAGATGATAGGTAGATGATAGATAGACAGACAGACAGGCATGCAGTCAGTCAGACAGACAGACAGAGACATACAGGTACCTCCCTGTGAGCCTAAAACTCAGGAGGCTGAAGCAAGAGGACAGCGATAAGTTAGAGACCAGTCTGGGCTACCTAGCCAGGATGAGAGCCTGTCTCCAAAAGCAAACAGATGTAACGGACGGATACTGACAATCCTGAGAGTAATGATGATGGCAAGTTACTCCAAAGTCAAACTTTTCCCTCCCCCTTTCTCTCACCACGTGTTCTGAGCATATGTTGAAGTTTGCTACACTGATAATTCTTTAACAGAACACAGAAGAAAAGGTATCAGGCTCCCGACTTCTGCAAGGAAGATACAGAGCATGACTGATTATAGTTACAGGAAAAACACATCTGGCTAAAGGCGCGTTCAGACCTTTTGTTCATGACTGAGAGACTGTTTTGGCACACGGGCAGTTAGTCAAGCAAGGCATGTGTAATGCACCAGGCCACATGTCACTTAAGAAAATGACATGAACCAACTAAGTGTCACTTAAAAATTAATATGTAAGTATAATTATTTGGCCAAAGCCAGATGAGACTTCCTCTACAAAATGAGATTACATTGTTCCCAGGGAAGAAATCAATAGCCTAATCCAGTGTTTATCCAGTAGCCTAATAAAGGTGGGGGAGGGGGATGTAGGCAGACAAGATGGTGTCAGTTTGTGAGTGCCTGGTTGTGAGACTATGTTTGATAGTCTGGCACTGCTCAGAGAGTACAGACACATGGGGCCAGACCCGGCTGAAATGTATTGGTGCCTAGATTCTCAACCATGTGGAACATTGGAGCATGTTTTACGAAGGATTCTTGTTCAGTAAACCATGTGTTTAGAGTTTTTGTTCGGCACTTGTGTTTTCAAAGGCATGCCTTCCTGGGCTGAGAGTACACTGCTCATCCCTGTTTAAGATCAATCTATTCTTTAAACGGTTCCTTTTCCTCAGTACGTGGAGCTGCCAACCTAGGCGCTAGGTGTGTTGCAAACAGTTACATGCAAAAAGCAAAAAGTGAAAATGGCTACATTGTTTCTAATCTTAACTACTAAGCAAAACCGCCTCAGCTGCGTCCTCAGCAGGGGCTGGGAACGGCCAAGAATTTCAGAGGTGCTGCCCTTGCCTAGCATATGCAAGCTCATCCCCGCACCATAAAATCAAAAACTAAACAAAAAGGAGAAAGGGGAAAAGGTGCATCCAATGCAAAGTACGAACTCTACCCGAGTCTGACCACTTAGAATCACCCAGAGGAATCGGAAGGGCCTCCAACTGTCACCGTGAAAATGAAACCACTAGTGTGCCTCAAATCACAGAAGCCTGCGAACAAAGGAGCTCAGAGATAACCGCCAATGAAGAAATAGTCACGGTGAGGTCACACTTTACACAGAGATCCCCATCTACGTAGCTTATCCTGCCCAGCCCTGCACCAAGCAGGTGCTCTGCTAAGACTTTTGAAAATTGTTACTTCCTGGCAAAACTGAGACCAACCCCAACAACAAGGAAATATAGCCATTTTCCAAGATCACACCTCTCCAACAGCACGGAATCCAGATCTCACCCACCCTCCCAATGCCGTGAGACACCAGAGCCATCTATCCCTAGAACAGACATGTGGCATATAAAAAAACAAAAAAATCACTCTTTCTAAGATTAACACAGAAAACTGATCCCTTAAAACATGTTGTTCTTATTAAATTTTAACACCTGGACTGAAAAAAGAAAAGTTCCAAATGAGAGGAAAGTAGCTCTGTCAGATTTGTCGAATTATATGTAAACCATTCAACTCAGAGCACTTGGCTCTACTAAACAGTCATTATGCCTACTGAGCTGTGTTTGAAAGCCTGTCTTACATGTGGAAAATGCCTCCAAACATGATTTATTTGTCTTGCTGTAGATGACCAGCAGGTGTCGAACACACAAGCCACTTGCAGTAAAGCCACTACCAGTGAAAGAGACTGGTGGGCTTCACAAGGAAGCACTATTCAGATTCAAATACTGCCTGGATGGAAGAACCTGGCTTCCACCTCAAACCTGTGTGCGCAGCACACAACAGAAGCCGAGTATCTATTCACATCAGCAGCATGAGAGAGAAAATTCAGCAGTGCTCTACTGCACTTTGGGCACAGTATGAAGGAGATGAAGGAGAAAGGACAGAACCAGAACTGAAGCTAAAAGATGGCTCAGTGGTCAAGAGCACAAACTGTTCACGCAGAGGACCCAGCTTTGATTCCCCACATCCACAAAGTGGCTCACGACAGTCAGTAACTCCAGTTCCGGGGGTTCTGATGCCCTCTTCTGACCTACCTATGACATGGTGCATAGACATGCAAAAAGGCAAAATACCCATATGCATAAAATTAAAAGCCAAAGTAATGTGAAATTAAAAACAAAAAGGACAGGATGGAAAAAGAAAGGGAGCAACGGAGACAGGAGGATCCATCCCCAGGGCTTACTAGGCAGTCGGCTTAGCTTAGGTTACTGGTAAGTTCTAAGGCAGAGAGACCCTACCTTCGGGCAGGGGATGGGTGGGTGGGGAATCATACAAGGTGAATGGCTCCTGAGAAAAGGGGCGGGGGGGGGGTGGAGAGGGAAAGAACAAAGAGCAGTGTTCCAGGCATTGCTACATTTAGAGTCCAAATCAGCCTGGTCCCAAGTGACCTCTCCCAGTCCTTAATTACAGACCCCTGGACTCCACCCCAGATGCTCAGAACTGCTGCAGAAGGACCCGAGAGCCACCTGAGAGGTCCTATCAGACGCACATGGGGACAGCTGGCTCATGTCTTACCTGTGAAGCATGCACCAATCTATACGTGGTCAGAAGATGGGTAAGGAGCTGCCTTCCCAGATATACGCAGGGTGAGGAACAAGTATGTAGTTCAGCAGGGACGGACTAACCAACCCCTCTGTCTTAGTGTGGGTTTCCATTGCTGTGAAGAGACATCGTGACCAAGGTGACTCTTATAAAGAACAACTTTTAATTGGGGCTGGCTTACAGGTTCAAAAGTTCAGTCCATTATCATCATAGCAGGAACATGGCAGCATCCAGGCAGCCCTGGTGCTGGAGGAGCTGAGAGTTCTACATCTTGTCCCAGAGGTACACAGGACAAGATTGTCTCACAAGCAGCTAGTAGGGGGGATCTCAAAGCCCACCCCCACAATATCACTTCCTCCAACAAAGCCACACCACCTAATAGTGCCACTCCCTGAGCCCAGCATACTGAAACCGCACACACTCCCTGCTAGTCACACACAAGAGGCCTCAGCTTTAGCCAAATGACCTGTGGTAATTTCTCCACTGACACATTCCTACCAAAAAGAAAAACCCCAAACCCTCACTAACCGCACTTCCCTCTCCTTCAGCCCTGCCACCTACCACAGCATGAAGGGATTCATTCACTTTGCAGCTGCAATCCCATTTCCACGTTCATTTCTCTCAGATCCCTCTTGCTCACAGTGTCCCCCACCTCAGCTCTCCTTCTGCTCAGTGTCCCCCACTTCAGCTCTCCTGCCCAGCTGTCATCAGCGGGCATCTGTCTGGCAGCAGGACAGTCTCTGCCTCCACTCCACTTCTTCCCCGTAGCACATGTGTTCACTCTGCTTTCTCAGTCTCCAGTTACCTCGCAAGGAAATAGATAGGGCTAGCTGTGCTGGCGACTAGAGGACAACCATAGCTCCCTGCAACAGAGGTGAGAGGCTTGACTGGGTTCTCCCTCCTCCCCTGAGGAGCGTGCAGGGCCCACTCTACTCCCTCTGCTTTTGCTCTCCTAGCTAGCTCTCATAGCAGCAATTCATCCCTCAGCCCTGACCCTGTAGAACCTTGCTTCCAAACCTTTCACCACCAACAAATCCTGCCCCATGATGGAGCCTAGTCTCTCCTACTATCTTCTAAAAGCATAACTTCTGGTCCTCCCAAGCGACTACTCGCCCAGTTCTCAGAAATCAAACACAGAGAAGTTCCTGAGTTTGTCTGGTTTCCGAGATCCGGCATCAGTCCTTTTCCTGATTCCAATGATGAGCAAATTTTAACTCTGTGAGCTCACAATAAAAATTCACTGGATAATGTGAGAAGAAAGGTTTTAGCATTTTCCTTTCGCCTTTTAGAAACATACGGGGACAACACAGGGTGGCATCACAATATTTAAAGTAGGCGGAGCTGGACCAAGATTTCAACATGAAGATTCAAGGACAACAGCCTCTTTGAAGCACAGCAATAGCGCCACCTTGTGGGACAGTCATGACTACACCAAACTCTTTTTTTTTTTTTACTTTTTTTTATTAGATATTTTCTTTATTTACATGTAAATTTTTCCTTTCCCAGGTTCCCCTCCAAAAAACAAACAAACAAACAAAAACAACAAGAACAAACCCCTTTTGCCTCCCCCCTCCCCATGCCTGCCACCCCACCCTCTCCCACTTACTGGCCCTGGCATTCCCCTACACTGGGGCACAAAACCTTCACAAGGCCAAGGTCCTTCCTCCTACTGATGATCGAATTTGCGATCCTCTACTATACACATGC
>JADRCD010201459.1:0-20232 GCA_019843815.1 Montemys delectorum
AAAAAAAAAAAAAAAAAAGAAAGAAAAAAAAAGAAAAGAAAAAAAGAAGAAGAGGAGGAGGAGGAGGAAGAGGAGAAGGAGGAACAGCAGCAGCAGCTCACCAACAATGATCTTACCCCATCTCAGTATCCTAACCTACGCCACAGATATGCCAAGAGTAAATGATCCCCATCACGGATTGCATTTATAATGTTTTCAATGTTGTGTGTCCATAGCTTAAATTCTGGTCATCATCACAACATGCAGAAAGAATGTAGGTTTCCCATACTTGCTACACTTTCATAGCACACTTTACAATCCCTCTCTCTCTCTCTCTCTCTCTCTCTCTGTGTGTGTGTGTGTGTGTGTATGTGTGTGTCTGTTTGTTGGTGTTTCTCTCTTGCTAATATTGAAGAAAAAAAAAAGAATTAAACATAGATGATACTAATGAACCATTAGGTTTTAACCCTTTGTCTGTCAGGTCTGATAAAGACAGGAAATTCAAGATCTTTACAGTTTATTTGCCTCTATCACTTTGAGACACAATCATCTCATACTTTATTGACAAGAAAATGACACAGAAAATATAGTGTAATCAAGACATTCAGCTTGGTGAGTTATGTACTTGAGAATAAGTATCTTTATTAAAAAAAAAAAATTACTGGTATGCATCCCTAAGGTCCAAGTTCAGCCCTGTTCCATGAATTACTTCATGTTAATCTAACCTGATTAATTATATGTTTAAAGATTGTATTCAGAAACCATACATAAGATTTATTTGTTTATTTGTAATTTTGATAGTATACTTTTCTTTTAAACATGTGTGGGTGTTTTGCCTGAAGGTCTGTCTGTGCACCACTTGCACACCTGGTGCCCAAAGAACCAGGAGAGGGTTTCAGATCCCGTGGAACTGGAGTTACAGACCGTTGTAAGTGGTCGAATGGATGCTAAACTTGAACCCAGGTCCTTTGGAAAAGCAGCTGGTGCTCTTAACCACTGAGCCATCTCCCCAGCCCCAATACTTTTATAATATATATGTTGTGCCTTTAAAATACTAAGCTAAATTTTATTTACAAATAGCCTATCATTAGTTCTTAAGAACTAGTGTGGTTTTTTCTTCCAAACAAAATTTATTATCGAAAAAATATATTTAAGCATGCTTTTTACATACACACACACAAAATAGGACCCTTACTACAGCAGTAAGATAGATTCCTTGGTTCATCTGCATGCTGTCTTGAATATTTAACAATATCCACATCTGTTGAATACTCTAGGGACTAAGAGTTAAGAAACAGCATAACCCCAAGAAAAGATTCAAAACTACGAATTTACTGCTTCACAGAGAAATTTTTAGAAAGATCAACGATAATGCTGCTTTCTGAAACAGTGTTTGGGTTTTATGGGAGCATGATACAACTTTTGGCATAACAGTCACTCTAATTCATATATTTTTTTAAATTTTTTGAGAGACAGCAAAATGTGAAAACAACTTATTCCTGTGAATAAAATGTCAAAATGGAAGCTTAAAGCAAGGCCACTCAGCTAAGGCCACTCTGAGTCTAAGAAATGCCTTATTTTATAGGATGGGAATGTAAAGGGGAAAACAGTCATATTTTACAACTTCTAAGAGACACTTTGTTTTCTCCCCCCTCCTCCCAGCCCTGCTAGCACAGCCCCTTCCCTTAAATAATGCTCACCCGGAAAGCCTCCGAGCCCACCCCTCCCTTAATTCTCCCTCCTTACTTAAGGCATCGTCCACCCCAGCCAGCTAAATCCTGTTTACAAAGGCACCTCCAGGTGTTCTGTTCTTTGGAGCCCAGGGAACAAGGGCCTACATAAAGGCCTTTATGTAACCCTGGCTGTTACCCAGAAAGCTATGCAGGCTCTTGTAGAGGTCAGAACCCTAAGAAAAGACAGGGAGAGGACTAGGTAGGCAAGGTTCATTGATTACTGGGGCAGCAACAAACACGCTACTGCTGTAAGCTTGGTTCACTGGAGCAGAGCTGGGACCCTGTGTAAAACCCATACTGATTTAAACAGAAGCACAGGGAGGAAAGAACAAACCATTGCTGGTGGAGGAGGGGATGACAAACTGGAAGAGACAGTTTTAGGTAAGGATGGTCCTTGTCCTCATAGAAATGACAGGTCATTGTCATTATGAAGGTTGTAAATAAGTAACAGTCACCCCCAGTCAGTGTCCCCAGTAACTAAGGAGACAAGAATTGACAACATTCTTTCTTGGTTCAAGGATTTGAAGTTTATTTTAGAAACTGAAAGCAACCTGGGGATGCTGTTCAGTTGGCAGAGTGCTTGCCTGGCCGGCAAGCAGGAAGTTAGATATTTAATCCGGGCATCCAGTGTGGTACCACATCTATAATCACAACCCTCCGGGAGGTGAAGAAGTATGATTAGAAACTCGAGGTCTTCAATTACATTACAAGTTTGAGGCCAGCCTAGGATACATAAAATCCTATCTCAAAAAATTTAAAGGTGGTATATAAGCGTGTGCACGCTCGCGCACATACCATAGCCTAAGATCTCCAAACTTTATTGACGTGCATAGCCTAAATACGCATTTGTTATCTGGTGTCTTTGTGTGGAATTCCAAGGTTTGGGGTTTATAGTCATTCCCCAGCCTCCTGGATGGCAATGTATAGAAAGCAAATAATTCCAATAGAAAGACAGTGGCTGACAACAGCTGTCAGCAACATAGTCACTGCTCACATATTCTTACTCACCATTTGTGTCACCAAACAGTACACACTTCTAGACCCAAGAAGCTGGCTTTGGTGCCTAAAGTAGACAGTCGAGTTCTAGAATGAGTTAAATAAATACTCCATCTTCATTTCTACTTATATTTTAGCTGATGGGATATAATTTAGGAAGTTTCAAAATAGCTTAAGATGAGGAATTGTCACATTTGTCCTCACTTTTTCTCCCTGGCTACTTCACTTTAATTCAGCGTCCAACCTATGAAGCCCTTGCTACTTTGTAGCACGCCTTGGGGCCAGCCTTGGGCTACAGTGGCAAACTCCGGTCTCTAAAAAAAAAAAAAAAAAGTTTTTCAAAGATGTGGATGTTGGGACAGGTCCCATAATCCCAGCCCCGAGCCTTCAAAATGAGGCCAGGCTGGTCTCCGCAGCTGGAACCACGTGGATGGAAGGGAAGGAAGATGGGTCTCAGTCCCCAGAGATAAGCAAGTGAGTGGTTAAGAACACAGAGTACATCTAACAGTGTCAACAGTTTGCCAGCTGAAGGCACAGTAAATGGATCTCACCAAAACTCAGCTTTTCCTCTCTAAAGTAAGACTAATTAATTACTGCTCCCACGGAAGGTTAGGATGAAGATTCTATTGGGTAATCATTGCCTAGGTGTGTTTAGGGAAGGAGAGCTGGTGAGTTATCAGTTGTTCCCTTCCCTCTATTGAATTCCTGGTAGCCCGACCCCCTCCCAGCCAGTACCATTAATTGACAAAGCGTGGATGAACCATCACAATCCATAGAAGTTTTAAAAGAAGCCTGTAGTCCAGTGGTTTGCAACCTGTGGGTCATGACCCTTTGAGGAGCAGATGCCCCTTTTGCAGGTTTGTTTGCAGATTGAATATCCTACATAACTGATATTTATATTATAATTCATAACAGTAGCAAAATTACAGTTATGAAGTAGCAATGCAAATAAATAATTTTATGGTTAGGGGTTCACCACAACATGAGGAACTGTATTAAAGAGTCGCTACATTAAGAAAGTTGAGAACCGGGCTGGAGAGATGGCTCAGTGGTTAAGAGCACCAACTGCTCTTCTAGAGGTCCTGAGTTCAAATCCCAGCAACCACATGGTGGCTAACAACCATCTGTAATGAAATTGGATGCCCTCTTCTGGAGTGTCTGAAGATAGCTGCAGTGTACTTATATATAATAAATAGGTAAATTTAAAAAAAAAGAAAAGAAAAAAAGTTGAGAACTGCTGGGCAGTGGTGGCGCACGCCTTTAATCCCAGCACTTGGGAGGCAGAGGCAGGCAGTTTTCTGAGTTGGAGGCCAGCCTGGTCTACAGTGTGAGTTCCAGGACAGCCAGAGCTAAATAGAGAAACCCTGTCTTGAAAAACCAAAAAGAAAAAAAGGAAAAAGAAAGTTGAGAACCACTGCTCTGGTCAGAGCCATTTTTTCTCCCACAACAAACATTACAACTTTTAGAACTAATGTAGAAGGGTAGGGAGGGCCTGGGGGCCAGAGGAGCACTAGCAGAGTTCCAGGTCCTGGCTGGAGGCTCTAGTGGACACAAGTGGAAATCAAAGAAATACATGCCTGGGGTGCTTGGCCTGGAGAGAGGTTACCCTTTCCATCAACCTGGCTGCCCAGGACGTAGAACAGGTACAAAGATGTCTGCAAAAGCTAAATGGGCAGAGGCCTGGTCAATATGAGGTTCAGGCAGACAACACTATCCCAGTTGGGAGCATGCTCAGATGCTGACACTGAGAGACTACAACCCAGAGACCAGAGATAGATACACACTCACATCCACCCCTCCACCCCCACCCCACCCCCCCACACACGGTGAGCAGTGAGCAGGAGAGAGACAGAGACATCTGGACTTTGCCCAGGCTCCTTTCAACACAGCTGCTAGGGGGCTAGACCCCAAGCTGTCTCCTTCCAAAGAGATCTCCCAAAGCAAACTGCTCAGGGTTTTTTTTTTTTTTTTTTTTTTTTTTTTTTTTTTTTTTTAAGAGAAGAAACACTTATCTCTCTCCTGCTCTGTCCGTGGCTCATGATTTGTACCCAAGAAACCATCCAAGGGCTTCCCCAGTGCATTTGCTGTCTACAGGGGAGCAGAGCTGGGATAATTTTGCCTCTCAGTTGTGTGTGCTGGTAGGAGGTTGGAGACATAGCTTGTGTCAGGGAAGTCTTCGTGGAGCTGTTGAGAGGACCTAAGGGATGAGCAAGAGGAAGGAAGTAGGGGTTCAGGGACAAGTCTGAAGGGCCAGCATGGGCCAGTGGGGTGGTGTAAGTCACTAGGGAAAGGCCAAGTAGCAGCTGACAGACTCAGAGGGGCAGCTGGTGGACAGTGATGGCCTTGCAGGCATCGGTGGGATTTAGATGGCCTGTCATATGCTAGGAGAAATCTCTAAAACCTTTGTCCCGGTATCCTGGCGTGCCTGTTGTAGAAGTCCGGGCTGCTGCATTTGGGGGACAGGCTGAACAGGAAAAGCTGGGCTCACTGACTTTGGCCTTAGGCCTTAGCCACCAAGGTACACATTCCAGCAGAGCCAGCTTAGAGTGTAGACTCCAGAAACGGCACAGACAATTCGAGCCCTGGATGCAGCTCTTTCTATGTGACCTTAGGCTTGTCAGTTCCCTCCAGGAGGCAGCTCTACTCAAGTGTGAAACAGGAGCTCAACACTGGATCTGAACCATATAGCTGTTGGGGTCTCAGATCCAGTGCTTCATGGGGAGGCACTTAGAACGGTAATTGGTATAAAACAAATGCATGTTCAATCTTAGTTCCTATCGGCACTTAAAATCGTTGTTGAGTTTTTATGGGGGAGAGAATGGTGACTGTATTGGAGAATTATTATATTCAACAATTTGGTTTGGTTTTGGTTTTTTGAGACAGGGTTTCTCTGTGTAGCCCTGGCTGTCCTGGAACTCACTCTGTAGACCAAGGCTGGCCTCGAACTCAGAAATCTGCCTGCCTCTGCCTCCCAAGTGCTGGGATTAGAGGTGTGCACCGCCGCCGCCACCACCGCTGCCACCACCCCGAAACTCACAGTATTCTTGTCAACTTTCATCCTCATGTAAAACTTCAAGAGAGAAAAGCCACCTTGTGATGTCTCTATCCAGAGGTAGACATCTAATTGCAATTCCGGTAACTAAGTGTCCCCGGCTAGAACGGACTCTGCTGGTTTATGCTGGAGAAAGAGGTTTTCGTTTTCAACCTTGAGGCTCTGAGCAGCACTAATGAGGACAACCACTCACTCACTGTTGCCGCCTGCCATGAGAGGCAGCGGCCTTCACGAGGAAGTGAAGTGTTCTCGGTATGTGAAGGGTACTGACTTTGAAGAGGCATGTGGTCTAAGTGACAATGAGTGCTGCTGACCTATGACCTTGCGAGGCAAGACTCCATCAGGTAAGACAGGTCCTTAGCAGCAGGGGTTCGGCTGGAGTGTGTTCAAATTCTGATATATCCTTGTCAGCAAGGAGTGTATACCGGGGAGCGGGAGGCAGAGTGTATAGGGCTGGACCGGACGGAGCCAGACAGTGTTCAGAACCCAAGCCTTCTCTCTCTTTGCCAGTGAGGATTTTACCAGATGATGCCTAGAAGATTCAGAAAAATGTTTTCTGGGATATAATCAAATGTTCTGGTGGGGACTGTAAATCTCTTTAATTTTTTTTTTTCCCAGAAAAATATTCAAGTTTCTTAAGACATAGATAATGAGCCAGATGGATGGGAGGAAAGGCAATACACTGTTTTAGAGGTAGGGTAAAGGTGATGGCTGCCACTGGTTTCCCTTCTGTCTTTTAATGGGCATGGTTGTCACTTGGCATCTCGGAGGACAGGCATCTCCTGCCTCCCGTCCCTCTGACAGTCCGAAGCTGTCTGTGGCTAGTGAAGCCTTTGTGTAAAATGCACTGGTTTTGCTCCGAACCTCCACCACGCACCTTCTTTCAGTCAGACCCAGCTCTGGATTCCTCATAATTAGTACCTAATCCTGTGTCATCTGAGGAATGAGGAGAAACAGAGTGAGTGCTGGGAACAGTTGCAACATCACGGGCTAATTTAATTCGGAGCCCTGCTGTTCTGTGTCCCCCTTGTGAGCAGCTGCCTGGAGACTAGGTGGGGAGATGTGCTGCGTGCTGCTGCTCGAGAGATGAGCTGAGTGATAGCAAGAGCTCTGGGCCAGGAGGCCACCTGCATCATCGGAAGCCACCAGCTTGCCTTGCAGGCAGTAGGGCCAGGCTGAAGTGTCTGGATCTAATCTCATTTCATAGATAAGAAGGGAGTGGAGGCAGGTGATTCTCCTAAGCGGGCAGGAGAGATAACAAAATGACCTGGAGATAACTGCGCTAAGGACCAAAAGTCTCACGTTCCCCCACGGCTTGCAGACCTGTGACTCACTGCTTCCCTGACTCATCCACACACCAACAATTACCTCAGAACTATACAAAATAACAAGAGCAAACCAGTTTTTAAAAGAAACTCCATCAGAGATTTGGCATTTTGTATCCTTCCATCCTGTGAGGACCCTGAAAGCCCCCCCCCTTTTTTTTTTGCAGGGTGGGAAAGTGGAAGGAGTCCAGGGTCTGTGTGTGTGTGTGTGTGTGTGTGTGTGTGTGTAGGGTGTCTGTTGTTACTTTTCTTAGCATCAAGACACATATCCTATTATGCTTTCTTCCTTACTCCTGTGTATGAAGTCCTGGCTACATAGAAATACTTTAAACTTGCCGGGCAGTGGTGGTGCATGCCTTTAATCCCAGCATTTGGGAGGCAGAGGCAGGTGGATTTCTGAGTTCGAGGCCAGCCTGGTCTACAGAGTGAGTTCCAGGACAGCCAAGACTATACAGAGAAACCCTGTCTTGAAAAAAAAAAAGAAAAGAAAAAAGAAATACTTTAAGCTTAAAGGCTACTGGCATTGTGTTGTTGTTCAAGATCAGTACTTTAAGAATACCCCTAGAGGGAAGTACAGTAACTTCAAGAGAGAGATTGTTATTAAAAGGGAAATCAGGCTGGAGAGATGGCTCAGCGGTTAAGAGCACTGACTGCTCTTTCAGAGGTCCTGAGTTCAATTCCCAGCAACCACATGATGGCTCACAATCATCTGTAATGGGATCTGATGCCCTCTTCCAGTGTGTCTGAAGACAGCTACAGTGTACTCATATAAATAAAATAAATCTTAAAAAAAAAAAAAGTTTCTGGTGGGTAAAGGAATTGGGGGCTTTAGAGATGAAAGTGACTTTGATGACTGACCACAACTGAGGTGTGGAGCGGAATGTGTAGTTGATTTTAAAAGGAGTGACGTCGATTTTTTAAAACCACCTCCCTTCATTTGCAAACTAATATTTATGCTTGAAAAGAAAAAATTTCCACCAGCAAGCTGGCAGCTGTGGCAAGCTTGAAAGGCTTTTCAAAGCCAAACAGAAGAATTAGGCAGTCTCCGTTTTCTTGACTGACCTCAAGGAGCCAAGGCCCTGCCCCTGAATCTTTCAACACCTGCAGACAATGAGCCTCTAAAAGCGATTCTAGCTGGGCCTGACTCTTCCCAGGAGCCACCTTCCAGGGCCCCTTCCTCCTGCCTCACATCACAGGGTTTTATTTTAGACTTTCATGTGCAGATTCCAGCCCAGGGAAAGTCTGTCTTGACTTTCTACTTTTACTTGTTTTTAAGCAAGACTTTCCCCCTTGTAGGTGTCCAGGAAACTGTTCTACTTCCAAGCCGGATGTCAGTGTTATTCCACATACCTTAGTGCTCTCGCCTAGGAACCAGAAGATAAAAAGGGAGAGTTTTATATAGCTAGCACATTTGGGAGGCATCCAAAGGGTGCTTATGTTGGCTAAAGTCAAGAAGGTCACAGACAGCTTGAGCAGATAGAACTGGCTCTTGATTGGCATTGTCCCATGGGAGAAATCAGGACAATAAGAGACTTGTCCAGAATAAGCTGAGCAACAGCCTGTATTCGCAATCTGAGCAACGCAAGAATTCTGTCTGCCTGAAAGGTGTGTATGTTACTAAGAAAGATGCATGTTTTCAGCAGAGTCTCTGAATGCTCTTTACCTTTTCTGTTCAACCTTTTGTTCCCCCCAACATTTCTGAGGAGAGAGGTCACCACAGCATGTATGTGGAGGTCACAGGAAATGTGAGGGACTTGGTTCTCTTTCTATCATGTGGATCCTGGAAATTTAGATCAGGCCCTTATCACCTTTATATGACGAGCCACGTTGCTGGTCCCAAACCCTCTTGACACTAAAGAACTTCGGGGTCCTCTAACTGCACCCATCTGCCTGCTCTACTGCAGTATATCCTCTTAGTCTTGATACCTGCACAGGGAGATCCTTCAGGGAAAGGATCCCATATGTTAACTTATCTAGAAGAGAACCTCAACAAATGTTTGATTGGAGTTTTAAAACTACCAACTTTGTCATACAAACAATACTTTAAAATCTATTTATAATAAAAATCCCATATCACTAATTATCACTTGAGAACCTTCTACCAGATTGTGAATTTTTTTAAGCCAGCATAAGATTCCCACTCTTGCTTCTCTCTTGTTCTTGTTCTTGCTCTCCCCTTCCCATTCCCTCCCCCTCCCTCCACCCCCTCTACATGTGCTCATGGCCAGCCTCTATTTCTCTACTCTTGCTCTCTCTGCCTCTACTACCGTCTTAACTCCCCTCCCCATGCCCTGAATAAACTCTATTCTATACTTTAAAAAAAAAAAAAAAAAAAAAAAAGATTCCCACTCTTTCTAAAAGGGACATGTCTCAGTCTTTGCTAAGCCTGCCTTGTGCTTCCGTCTCACTCCCGGCCCACAGCTACCATGTTTATCTCTGGCCTATATTCATACTTGTGTCTGAAGACTGCTCTGGCCAATGGTCATGCTTGTGTCTGAGGGAGTTCTGGTCTCTTTCCCAAGCGTAGGAATGAAAGAACATGACAGGCCTTGAAGCCTCCCAGAAGGAACTGTGTGAGCCGGTGATTTACATCCCTGCTTTCCTTATTAACTGACTGCCAGACTTCAGGAAACTGGAGCCAACCCAAGTGGGGCCCTTGGCAGCTGGCATGAGCCATAGCCCAGAGACCAGTGTGGAACAGCTGCTGAGAGCAAGGGGCTGGGGAGGCTTAGGGTAGGCTGGGGGTGGGTCTGGAAGGAAATGTGTTCTGGAATCCTCAGAGCGAGCAGGGTGGCTCCTCAGAGCAGGGTGGCTCTGCTTCCATACAGTTAGCAGACACCTCCATATGGCGCTGTGAAGAGAGACTAGGAGGTTGCGGAAACCCTCATCCTCCCTCAATATTTGAAAATATGTAGGAGACAAAAAAAAAGAAGGTAAGCTAGAGAAATATAGTAAGTAATCCATGTTACTGGAAGCAGGTACCTCTCTCTCTCTCTCTCTCTCTCTCTCTATATATATATATATATATATATACACACACACATACACACACTTGCCTATTCCCCCTCCCCCCCACACACATACACTCAATCCCTAGTCACCTATCCATCCCCCCAACACATACACACTCACCCATCCCCCACACACATATATTACACTAACCCCCCACTTACCTATCCATCCCCACACACATATACACACTTATCCATCTACCACACACACGAACACCTTTACTTCCTGACTTATATAAGAACTTGAAGACACTAATCGGATTTTAAAAGTCCGTCTTTTAAACTAACTTTATAATAGTAAGTCAAGACAACTTGAGTTATAAAATCAATAGAGAACCTTGGTCTGTTTTTTGTTGTTGTTGTTGGGTTTTTTTGTTTTGTTTTGGTTTTTTGAGACAGGGTTTGTCTGTGTAGCCCTGGCTGTCCTGGAACTCACTCTGTAGACCAGGCTGGCCTTGAACTCAGAAATCCGCCTGCCTCTGCCTCCCAAGTGCTGGGATTAAAGGCATGTGCCACTACTGCCCAGCTAAACATTTCTCTCTTTTTTTCTTGGTCTGTTTTACACATGTGTGTTCTAACACTACTGAACTGTGTAGTGGCAAGTTGCATGTGCTATGATTTAAATTTATTTTCATCTTAAAAAGCAAAGAGCAAGAAATAAAAAATAATAAAAAAAATTTAAAAAAAAAAAAAAAAAAAAAAAAAAAAGGAAGAAAATGGCCAGTTCCTTCATGTGGGTCGCTCCTGGGCTGTTATGAACCATCATGCTTCCCACCCACCACCAGCCTTCTAGCCTGGAGCTAGAAGTAGTTACACTTAAATATCCTTCTTTTTCTGTGGACAAAGCAGGGGAAATAGAAAGCCATGGGTTTACAGAACCGGAAGGGATGTCATCATATTAGGAGTCCTGACACTCTACCACTAGCCAACAGCGTATTCCCAGCAGTACCCATGCAGAGTGGAGGACCGAGAACCAAGTTTCTGAAATGGAGATTTTAGTCTATATTAAGTCCCTACTGTGTGATTCCAACCTAAAAGTCTGCTAGTGAACGGTCATTTCAGTGAGCAATAGTGGAGCTAAAGCCGCCAACTCTGAGTATCCCTAAGCCGTCGCTCCACACCTCTCGCACCCCAAGCCAGCCAGTTAATGCAGGGAACAATTTGTTTTTCAATCTGGCCCAATTTGTAGTAGCTTTTCCTTTGGGGATGGGTGTTAACTGAAGGGACAAGGGGCAAACATTCTAACTTTCTTTCTAATATATTATACTATAATATAACCAATATAATATAATATAATATAATATAATATAATATAACTAATGCTTTCTTTAGCTCTGCGAATACTAGGATGAAGGTGCTGTTCATGGGCTAATGAGAGAAGATTCTTTCTGTGCAAAGGATATTTTTCTCCATAGACTAAAATATAGTCCTTTAGAAAGAATAATGAGGGGGCTGAAGGGATGGATTGATTACTCAGTGGTTAAGAGCACTAGCTGCTCTTCCAGAGGTCCTGAGTTCAATTCCCAGCAACCACATGGTGGCTCACAACCATCTGTAATGGGATCTAAAAAAAAAGGGGCGGGGGAGGCCTAGAGGGATGGCTCAGTGGTTAAGAGCACTGGCTGCTCTTCCAGAGGAACTGGGTTCAGTTCCCAGCTCCCACATGGCCTCTTACAACCATCTGCAACTCCAGTTCCAAGGGCTCCTATGTCCTCTTTTGGCCTCCATGGGCACCATACATTTATGCAGTGCACTGACATACATGTAGGCAAACACTTATACAATTTTAGAAATTAAATTAATATTAATACTAAGAAATTAATATTTAAAAATTAATTTTTAAAGAGTTACTTATTTTATGTATGTGAGTACACTGTTACTGTCTTCAGTCACACCAGAAGAAGGCATTAGATCCCATGACAGATGATTGTGAGCCACCATGTGATTGCTGGGAATTGAACTCAGGACCTCTGGAAGAGCAGTTGGTGCTTTCTCTCCAGCCCAAGAAATTAATATCAGGAAATTATTATTATTGTTGGTATTGGTTTCTCTTGTGTAGCCCTGGCTGTCTTAGAACTCTCTCTGTAGACCAGGCTGGCCTTGAGTTCAGAGTAGCTTTTTATAGGAGGGGCTATAAATCTGTGTTACAATGTGCCAAGTGCCACATGGCTGGTGTTCTTTGTCCTTACCCAAGCCAGCCGGGGGAGTCACCCATCTTGTAGTAATAGAATGATGCAGAGTGAGAGGGACTTGAAACTTTAAAAACACACAGCTGGGGGCCAGAGAGATGGCTCACAGTTTAAGAGTACTTGCAACTTTTCCAGAGGACCCAAGTTTGTTTCCCAACACCCATGTTGGTCAGCTTACAATCCTGTAACTCCATCTCCAGAGAGAACTGATGCCCTCTTCTGGCCTCCAAGGGTACCTGCAGCCACCTCACACACACACAAAATACACATTTAAAACAAATCAAAATAAATCTTAAAAACACACAGGCGTGGGCTGGTGAGATAGTTCAGTGGATAAGAGCACCGACAGCTCTTCCTAAGGTCCTGAGTTCAAATCCCAGCAACCACGTGGTGGCTCACAACCACCTGTAATGAGTTCTGACACCCTCTTCTGGTGCGTCTGAAGACAGCTACAGTGTACTTATTTATAATTATAAATAAATCTTTGGGCCTGACCAAGCAGGGTCTACTGGAGTGAGCGGGGCTTGAAAAGAAACACACAGGCTCCCATACCAACAATAAGGATAAATCTATTTTTTTAATGTATTACCTTAGGTCCTAACTTATTTTAGTCTGTTGTTGATATTCTGAATCAGTATCTCTGTATAGCCTCAAACTCATAATCCCCCTGTTGTAACCTCCCAAGTGCTAGGATCACAGGTATGCAATTTTGATTTATTATTATTGCTGTTGTTGTTTTTTATTTCTTTGTATAGCCCTGGCTGTCTTAGAACTTGCTCTGTAGACCAGGCTGGCCTTGAACTCAGAGATCTATCTGCCTCTGCCTCCCAAATGTAGAGACCAAAGGCATGCGCCATCACATCCAGCCACAGGTATTCAATTTTAAATTTAAATAGTGGTCAACCCTGCCTGGCTCTGGCTATGTCTCTTTGGATATCTATTTCTCTCCCAGGCATGTTTTATTGAGTACTCTGCCAGAGTGCTGTCCTATGGAATCTTGTCCAGCAGACAGAAGAAGGCCTCCTCTTCTGGACCTGAATGACACCCAAAGGCTTTGTACTGAGATTAGAGGCTCAATAGGGGATTGAGGGAAGGCAGCTAAGTGGTCCACAGAAGAGAAGATACCATGGATGAAGGAGTATGGGAATGAGCTGGTGGCTAAGGGCACAGAGTCTGAGCACAAAGGCCTGGAGGCCCTAGTTAGAACTTATCCTCAAGGCAACCGGAAGCCATGGGAAGTCCTCAAGCAGAGGGACAGGATTCCTCTGTAGAGGCCAGTGGTAGAGATGGGTCAACTGGGACTTGTCTCCAGAGCGTAGCCTAGAAATGAACATGGCCTTGGGCTTGGAATGTAAGTGCCACCAGGCCAACGATCTCTCACCTGCTGTAGACTTTTGTAGGGCTTCCACACTTGACGTATGACTAGGCCTCCAGCAACAGGTACCTGGCACACAGGTGCCTCTCAAAAATATTTGCTGAACAAGAAGAGTCAGACGGCTGAGCCCAGCTGAGGCCATGAGATTAAAGGACGGGGCCTGCCGATCTGTGGACACCCCTTTATGTTTTCTGGATCGATTTAAACAGCCATGCCCCGTTCTTGTCCTTAAGGTGTCTGTGTGATTTCAATGTGAAGCATCAAAAATCTTCTCTAGATAAAATGCTCTTTTTTTGTTTTTTTTTGTTTTTTTTTGTTTTTCAAGACAGGGTTTCTCTGTGTAGCCCTGGCTGTCCTGGAACTCACTCTGTAGACCAGGCTGGCCTCCAACTCAGAAATCCGCCTGTCTCTGCCTCCCAAGTGCTGGGATTAAAGGCATGAGCCACCATTGCCCGGTTAAAATGCTGTTCTTAAAGTACATGGATCGATTTCGTTTTTTTTCTTTCTCTCCTGCTTTCATTTCTTGAAGCATTTTTTTTTTCTTCTTTATAGCCTTTTGCAGCCACCATCACCATATTCCAGTTTTAGGATATTTTTGTCACCCTAAACATTCCCTCGACCCCATTCCTGTTCCATCTCCAGCCTAGGCTATCCAGGAGCCTCCTTTCAGCCCCGTGGATTTGTCTAGGCATTTCAAGTAAACAGAGCCGTACAATATAGACTTTAAATGGTGGCCCTCAGTAAGTACGTCTTTGAGATTCATTGGTGTCTTAGCAAGCCTCTGAGGTTGTTCCTTTTTGTTGTTAAATGGTGCCCCATTGTATTTATTTGGTGTACAACATTGGATTTATTTACCTACCAACTGACATATGGCCTGACTGTCCGCATCTTTTGTCTGCTTTGAGTAACGCTGCCTTTTACACTTATGCCATTGTCTGTGAGTGGCCAGGCAGAGACAGCCTGCTAAATCTGACTGAGAACAGCAGAAAGGGTCAAGGAAGATGGCCGGGTGGCTTCAACAACAGGAAGTGTGATTATACCAAGTTAACAGAGATAGGTGCGACAGGGGAAGGGCAGCTGTGGCAGGAAAGATGATGTCATTTGACACAAATCACCTGTGGCATGTGTGGATGGGCACAGGTGCTAGCATGGCCCGGAACCTTCTGTTAGCGTCTTCAAAACACTGGACAAATTTAGGCCATTTTTTTTTCAGCAGCCAGTTCCACGGTGTCATTCCCTCCTTGGGTCTAATTAGAGCTATCCTCTGTGGCACAAGTAGGCTCCTCTATGAAGCCAATCACAGAAGAAATTCATACAATTTCCCATTAAACGCTCATTGGGGTTTGCCTGACAATTATAACATCTGCCACATACACAGCATCTCTGCTTCATAAATCGTGGTAAGTATAAATAACAAAATGTGCCTTGACCACAGTCCAGTGACATAAAGTGTATTCACAGGGCTGTGTCTCTGTCACAAATGTCCTGACACATAACTCTTTTTATACTACAACTTTCTGGCTATTAAGTAATCCTTAAATCCTTCCATGCCCAACCCCCACCAACCACCATTCTACTTTCTCTCCTCTGAACCTTACTTCTTTGGGTACCCTGTATGCATGGGATCATACAGTATTTGTCTTATTACAATTGGTGTAATAGGTTCTTTCTTTAAAGTATACTGTAGCTGTCTTCAGACGCACCAGAAGAGGGCGTCAGATCTCATTACAGGTGGTTGTGAGCCACCATGTGGTTGCTGGGATTTGAACTCAGGACCTTCTGAAGAGCAGTCTGCGCTCTTCCCCGCTGAGCCATCTCACCAGCCCTAACGTTCATTCCTAAGGTTCATTCTCATTCACATGTAGCCTGCAAGATGACTTCCTTCTTTTTCAGGGTTGACTAATAGGCCGTTGCAAATACTTCCTAAGTTGATGGGGTCTGGCAAGATGGCTGTGTAAGTTAGTGTTTTGTTTTGTTTTGTTTTGTTTTGTTTTGTTTCCAACTTGACACAAGCTAGGGTCAGCTAGGAAGAAGGAACCTCAGCTGAGAATCTGCCTTTCTCAGATTGGCCTGTAGGCAAATCTGTAGGCCGTTTCCTTAATGACTGCCGTGAGAGGGGCCAGCAGACTGTGAGCTGTCCCATCCCAGTCTGCACTGGAGGCAAGTAGTCCTGGGGTGTGTAAGAAAGCAGGGAGAGCTAGCCATGAGCAAGCCAGGAGGAGTAAGCCAGGAATCAGGACTCCTCCATAGCCTCTGCTTCAGTTCTGCCCTGACTTCCCTCAGGACTGTGACCTGGGACTTCTAAGATGAAATTAACCTTTTCCTCCCCAAAGTTGTTTTTTAGTCATGGTGTTTGCTGACAACCTGAATTCAATACCTGGGATCCCCTTGGTGGAAAGACGGATGCATGGATGTGTGCGTGTGCATGTTTGCACACACGCACATAAATAAATAGAATAAAATTAAAGAATTGAAGCCAGGCAGTGGTGGCACACGCCTTTAATCCCAGCACTTGGGAGGCAGAGGCAGGTGGATTTCTGAGTTCAAGGCCAGCCTGGTCTACAGAGTAAATATCAGGACACCCAGGGCTACACAGAGAAACCCTGTCTCAAAAAACCAAAAAAATAAAAAATAAAAATTAAAAAAAATAAAAAAAAAATTAAAGAATTGATAGGGGTAAATATAGCCAGAAGACTTTATGAAACCCATCACGATGTCAATAAAAACTATAAAATAAAGAGTTGGCAGATCTTTCTTCAGCCCAGGAAGATGAGTTACATGATCTGTCTTTTAAATCTACAGCCACACTAAGTGAGCCCGAGAACTTTCTCTAGCTTTAAAAAAACACAAGAGAGCAGAGGACTCTTGAGTGCTGCACACACAATATAAAGATCTGTGCATTTTTTGAAGCCTTTGGAAGTATCTCTTTAAATCACTGAACGCCTCAACCTAAACATTCCCTCAGAAAATTCTCTTCTTTCCCCGTAATCCATAAGGTCATGCCATGACCGGGCTCTGTTTGGTTTTGTGATAAAAATGTCTGGCTGGAGCTTCACCCTGCATCTCAAGTTTTCTGTAACACACAGGGTCAGGCAGGTCAGAGCTGAGACTGTGGAATTTCAGCACTTATCAGAGAAAAAAGGGATGACAAGGGGTCAGGCTGTCACACCCGATAGCAAAGAGAGAGACTACCCCAGCAAGGAACAGGGAGACATTTTGAATTTTGTGTGACAAAGGAAGGATGTAAGCAGTGTCCAAACATCTCAACAAAACCTGCTCTTTTTCACAGATAGACAAAGCAGACAGTTCTTGGAAAAATACCAGCAGGGCAATGTATCCATTCTATCATCCTCAGGAAGACCGATAACACACAGCAGAAATTAAGATAGTAAACTCAGCAAGCTTCAATAACCATAAACATCAGTAAACACAGTTGAACTGTTGAGCAAAGCAGGAAGCCCACAAACAGCCCAGGCTAGGCCGAGAGGCTCACTGCTCCTGGGATAGCATTGTATATTTGGACCTTCCAGCACCTTCTCCAAGTGGCTAGTTCTCCTGACAAGGCCATACATAGGTCCAGGGTGCTCCAGGAATACCAGCTTCCTGGTATATCTGCCCAGATGCCACACCTGTAACTGGTATGGAAGGTGGGTCAAGAAATTAAACACAAGCTATCAAAGGTAGGGAGATCCAACCGAACTCACCCAGGATGCCTGCCTGGTCATACTGGCCGAGCGGAACATGAATAAGCAGCTCTCAGGCAGAACTGCTGCCAAGTTGAAGTGATTCCTCCATGTGAGGCCCAGGGAGAAGAAAGTCATTGCTCAAGAACACATACAGACCAGTCCTGTGTTGTTATGTGGGCAAAAAGTTTATCCTGCTAAGTCTGAATGGCATTGGCCACTATAGTAATCAAGTAACAACCGTAAACGCCTAGACTCTGTTTGGGGTGGGGACACTGGTCAAAGGTCTTCAAGTTGTGATCATTTGAATTGCCTAGCAAGTGGCTTTTAGCCCATGACTCAGTCAGGACCTGAGGGCTAGGGAAGTAGAGAGCCTGTACTGCACCGTAGTATGTCAACAGCTAGAGTTGGTATTTTTAGTACACATGAAGCTTCAGTTTTGTAAGGTAAGACATTGGTAATCCACTCATAACACACAACAATATGAATACACTTTGTTTTGAACCCAAGGTCTTGCACATACTAGGTAAATGTTCTAACACTGAGCTACATTCTCAATCCTACAAAAATACTTGTAATTGTCCACTTAAAATTGGGTCAGATTAGTAACTAACGTTATATGTATTTGTTCGTGTATTTTTTTTAAAACCACAAACAAAAGCAAAAACACAGATTGCACTAATTCCAAATCAACTGAATTATAGTTCCTGGGACTAGATTCCAGGCATCACCATTCTCGTTAATCATTTACCACAGACATCATTGTCTTTGAAAGCCGTTAGCCTCCTCATATGGAGGTGAGACAATCAGACTATTTCAGGCTGGAGAGGTGGATCAAAGGCTATGAGCAATGCTTGCCATTACAGAGAACCTGGGTTTACTTCTCAGCACCCACATGTCAGCTCAAAATCATCTGGAACTCCAGTTCCAGGGGATCCAGTGTCATCTTCTGGCCTGTGCCGGTACCAGGCATGTGGTACACTTACATACAGGCCGGCAAGACAATCATACACAGGAGGTAAATGTAAAATCAATAGTGTGCTAAAAATAAAAATAAGATTATTTGATTAAAGAATCACAACTATCGGGGCTGGAGAGATGGCTCAGCGGTTAAGGGCACTGACTGTTCTTCCGAAGGTCCTGAGTTCAAATCCCAGCAACCACATGGTGGCTCATAACCATCTGTCCAACTACAGTGTACTCATATACATAACATCAGTAAATAAATCTTAAAAAAAAAAGAATCACAACTATCAGTCAACTATACATTTGGCTATGTAAGCTAAAGAATCACCAATCAAAAGCAACTATAAAGAGGTGATACAAAAGTCTCCACAAGGGTTCACTGAACTCTTTAGGTTTTTTTGCATTTTGGTTTCATTTGTTTGTTTTTGTTTTTGTTTTTGTTTTGTTTTTTGGTTTTTTTTTTCAAGACAAGGTTTCTCTGTGTAGCCCTGGCTGTCCTGGAACTCACTCTGTAAACCAGGCTGGCTTCGAACTCAGAAATCCACCTGCCTCTGTCTCCCAAGTGTTGGGATTAAAGGCGTGCACCACCACTGTCTGGCTAGGTTGTCACTTTTACGGTAAGATTCATCTGCGTATATGAGTGTGTGTGGTATGTGTGGTCATGTGTACACATGCGTATGTTATATGTACTCCAGTGCAGAGGTCAGATGTTCACCTCGTTCTTTTGAGACAATGTCTCTCACTAAAACTGGAGATAGGCTACCGAACACTGAGCCCCAGTGGTCTTCCTGCTTCCGAGGTTAGGAGGAGCAGGGGGTACTCCAAAGAGAAGGGGACAATGGAATGGATGGAGGACTTGCATGAGGGGTACTGGGAGGAGAGGAAGGACTGATACTGGGTTGTAAAGTGAATAAATAAATACATTAAAAAAAAAAAAAGAGGGGAAGGGGGTGGCACAGAGACAGAATCTCTACAAGTTCTAGGCTAGCCTGGTCTGCATAGGAAGTTCTAAGCCAGCTAGTGCAACATAATGAGACCTCAAAAAAAAAAAAAAAAAAAAAAGAGGAAGTAAGGAAAGTGAAGGGAGAGGGAAGGAGAGTAAACAGGGAAAGGAAATCTACCAAGCTCAAAACCAATAAAACCCACACTGCAGCCAGTGCCTGGGGAGGGAGACTGCACTCTAGCAAGGTGAGGTCCTGTACTTCACCCACAACTCCTCAGGGACTGTGTGTGTGTGTGTGTGCGCGTGTGTGTGTGTGAAAATTAAGGCTTATAAAAAGTGTCACAAAGGTCAGGCCTGTGACTTGTTAGTTGTCTATTAGAGGGTCTAGAGCCTGAGGTCCTCCTGCCCAGTCACACAAAGAACAGACTCCTAAGATCTTATCAGCTGAGTAGGGCCAGCCATATCCCACTGCCTCCATCTGTCCCTGGTTGGTTCTGAGCTGATCAAAGATAAGCTTTCCTTAGAACAAATTGAGCCAGTTGGACATTTTTTTCTTTGAAACTTGGGAAGACACTATAATGCACGTGTGACTGTCAGTATTTTCTAGACTGCCAGAGACTTTTGGGCTGACTTAAGTTAACACTCATGGTCACAGGAAGATGAAGAGACAGAAATTTTGCAATGCAAGGCATCCAGAAGACAACAGCTGATGTTCTAGCTAGGAACCTAGAAACATGGCTTTAAGCATTAACTTCTCGGACCCTTACACGATCGAAGACCTGAGAACGTTTCAACTTTAAGTCCTGTTATTCTGGTTACCAAGTCGAAGCTTTCAGAGCCGGACATGGTGGCTCACACCTGTGCTCCCAGAGCCGGACATGGTGGCTCACACCTGTGCTCCCAGAGCCGGACATGGTGGCTCACACCTGTGCTCCCAGAGCCGGACGTGGTGGCTCACACCTGTGCTCCCAGAGCCGGAC